>JALRMF010000589.1:0-21644 GCA_026120015.1 Dendrostoma leiphaemia
AGCTGCAAATATTAATTAATATTAAATAAGCTTTTTTTTATATATATATATTAAGTATAAATAAATAAATAATAGGGTAGAGATAAAAATATATTTAGCTCTGCCTTATATAAAGAAAAGGAGACAAAGTCTCCTGCTTTGTATAAAGGATCTATATACGCGTTTTAAGTATACGTAACTGTGCCTAGTTTTAGTCTGCCAAACTACCCTAGTAGTCGGCATTGGCATCTCTACCAGCCCTTATATAAAGCCAAAATGCTATTTTATTCCAATAGTCTTTATATTTTATTGCTATTACCTTTTATAAAGGCGTATAAGTAAAAAGTTCTTATGAGCTAATTTTATATATAAAGTATTTAACTTTAATACCTTTTATAATGCATTTTTAGTTTAATATAGCAGGTTTTAGTAAATTATTAAGTTAATAGTTTTGTTTTATAAGCTGCTATATTATAGTTTTACTTTCCTTTTATTGTTTAATAATATATAAAAGTATTAAGTTATTAAAATTATTGTTTAATTTTTTAAAAGCATAATTAAAAGGGTTTAAAAAATAATCTAAGTTGCTATTTTAAATAATAATATTATAAAGTAGTTTACGTCTTTTTATAGCTAGCTATTATAACTTTTCAGGTTTCTAAGAAAGCTATTTTGCAAATTTCTTTGCTAAAAAGTATAATATATAGCTATTATTATAATAAAAAGCCTAATAAAGGGTTTTATAATTAATAAAGTCTATTACTTATTTTAAAAAGAGTAGGTTTTAAAAATATTATTTTAATTTAAGTAATTTTTGAAATTATTATATCTTAGCATAAACGTATATATTATTAGTAAAGTATACTTTCTTAAGTATTTTAAATTATTACTATCTCTTAGAAATAAATTTCTATAGCTTTTTTAATTAGCGGCATTCTTATGTAAAATATCTTATTTTGCTATAGTTAAAGCATTTGCTTAGTAGCTTTTAATTAGCAGCTTTTAATTTTATAAAGCTTAAGTATATTATTTTACTAATAGCTATAATATTATTAAATTATTATTATAATTAATAATGCTTGCTAATGTTAGCTTATAAGCAAAATTTCCATAATGCGCTATTGCCTTTTTTATTGCGTTTCTATTATTATTTATATAAATAATTGTTAATTTATACAACTATAGCAATATACTAAGCAAATCTTTTAAGTTAGTTTTATTTAAATAGCTTATCTTTAACTTTGTTCTTTAGTCTTTTATAAAACTAGGATATTATTAGCTTATTTTCCTATCTTAAATATGCTAAAACTTAACAAAAACTAATAGTATACTTTAAAGCTAACTTAGTTTATTATAGCTTATAAAGTTGTTATTCCACAGTGTGCTTTTTATTAAAGTTATTAAAAATTTCTTTAAAAAGTTTCTTATAATTTTTATAGCCTCTAAAAGCTTTTATAATTATATTATTTTATTTTTAATTGCTATTTTTTAAATAATCTCTTAGGGTTAATTTAAACCATTTAGCGGCATTTCTTTTTAAAGCGGGTGCTAGAAAAGAGGATCTTTTTTTTATTTCTAATAAACTAGTTAGCATTATGCTTAAAGTAAGCATAATTATAAGTAAGAAAGCTTTAAAGGGTTTTTTTAATGCTGTTGTAGAGTTTTAGTTTATTTATTTTATAAGATTTGCTTTTTTAAATAGTTTAAAAGCGGGTAATTTTCTAACTAAGGTAGCTAATCTACTTAATTATCTAAGCTATAGTAAGATTATTATTTCTAATATTAGATAAAGTAAGAGTTTAAAAAGCTATTGTATTTTTATATTATTTAGTTAGTATAACTATACTAAGCCGTTTTAGATAAAAGTCGTTAAAATGTAATAATTAATACTAAGTCTTATAGGTTTTTAAAGTGTTAAAAGGTTTATATTAGCAAAAATAATTAAAAAAGTAATTAATTATAGTAATAAAAACACTATTATTTTATAACTAGCGAATAATTACTAGCAATAAAGCTATTTAAAGGTAAATACTTAGATTAACGATTAAAAAGCTATTTATTAAATTTATTTAATAGTAGGAAATATATCTAAAAATATATCTAGCTCTTTAGTTTTAAATAGTTAAATTATAATTATAATCCTTTAATAGTTAGATTATAGTTATAATTTACTAATAGTTAAATTATAATTATAATCTAATAATCTATCGTACAAAACCCTAACCCTTGCTTATCTCGTCACTAACGTAAGCAACGTGCGGAAATCGCTATATAAGTAGAGTATAAAGGTTGCAGCGGCAGAGGTTTTTTTTCCTGCAACCCTTTTTGCATGCTGATCTGTTCCAACCATCGTGGGTTATAACATTAACTAGTTATTTAACCAGTCAGTTAACCAGCTAATCAACTAGTTAGTTAACTAGTTAGTTAGTCAACTAGTTAGTTAACTAGTCAGTTAACTAGTTAGTCAACTAGTCAGTAAAACCACCAGCAATCGATTCGCGCTACTCGTTTTAGTCAGATTAAAAAGCCTCGCCAGCTTTAAAACGCATTATGCTTTTGGCAAAGAGGAAATGCCAACTGGCTGGAATTTGTGTGGCAAATCGGTAAACGATTCGGGAGATTACACGGAAAAGTGGAGCCACTCACTTGCTTGAAAGTGGGAGTACCTGGTTCCTGAATCTGCCGCTAAAGTGATTAGAACAAAAAGCATCATTCTCGTGGCATTGATTCACAAGCCTTGAGCAAGACATAATATTGTGAGCAATCAGGTTCGATCCAATATTCACCACCGCTGGCTGTCCTGGGTGACAAACTCATTGACCTTGGTCTTCTCTCGGATGGTAGGGTGTCCTAGAACTGATCTTTGTCTCGCTGCTGCTCCCTGTCAATTATATCAGAGTAGGCTCTATCAGGAAAACTCCCCGGCACTATGGAAATACCATCTTATACTTTATCTAAAGCCAATGTCTGTACCCATGGAACCGGACAACCAAAACCAGGATGGCGACGATGACGAGAAGGTCCTGGAGGAGGACTGAAATAACAATCAGAACGACGACGAGCAGGTTACAGAGGTGGGTCAAGTCACGGAGGACCTCTTCAAGACTTGGTGTATGGATGAGGTTTAAGACGGTGAGCTGGTCACCTGCATTTGATAACTGGAATGGAATTTGTTGGTACAGGGCGCTCATTTGGCAAATCAAAACGAAGATGAGATGACAACCTTCTTTAAAGGAGATTACTACGACAATTTCTCGGATGAACTTGTTTACCGGTTTGGCGAGTACCAACCTTGCTGATGATCTACTGGAAGTGGAAAACCTGGTTGATGAGGAGGAGCAAGTTGAAGAGGTGAACGTTCTCTTGGGAAGTGTTATATTGTTTACTGCGATTTTGAGACTGATTAGGTGGGCGAATATCAAGCGGATAACCTGTTGGCCGTGGATGAAAACGTCTAGTATGAGGAAACGGAGGCGGAAAGCGAGAATCGCGACCAGGACGACCGCTTCTGCTTTCACCGTTGCGACTATCAGACAGGCCGGAAGCTGGAGACGTTCGTCTGGGACGGGACTGATCGTTTCTGTCCGCTTTTCATGCCCACGGTGATGGAGATTGACCATTTCACATTCATCGAGGTCGGAACGGACGCGGTCGCACTGAGCAGGGCATTCAAGACCATGACAGGGCCCAGAAAAAAACAATATGTCAGACGCGATGCAACATTTTCTTTCGACCTGTGGACCGCCCATACTCCGACAAATCTTCCTGGCAAGGTCGGGAATGTGGTCTCGACGTGTCTCACTCTGTGAGATTGGCCGCCTTTGCAAGCTCTTCTTGCTCCGTCGAAGACTCAGTCTTGTCCTGGCGAGTCTGAATATCGTTCAGCTTGACTCTTCGCCTTGCATCGACATACATCATATACTCTGAATACGAGTGAGGAACAACGCGAATGTCTTTCGGCACCGAGAACGTATAGTTGAATTGGCCGGTCGATTTGCTATTTCCGTGCTCGACGTCTGTGTCCAGAAGTCAGCAGCTGCCAGGGATTGCGAAGGCGGCATATACATCTAGGACATGCGTCCAGTCTCCGCTGAGGGTTGGTTAAGGGTATGGGTTTTTGTGACAAGAAAGGACGCGGGCGGCCGTTTCCAAGAGCAACCTACTTCTGACCTTGCTGTCCACCCGCACGTGGACTCGCGTCATGGGATTCGAATGATCCGCCTGCTGCGGTTCACTGCCGTCTTCTTCGAGCTGCCGGATATCAGTCGTCAGCATGTCTGACTAGGAGTGCCAAATGGAGACAATGACTGCTCTCAGTGTCCGGAGCAAGCGGCGACCAACATGGATAAATGAATAAAGACACATACCACGGGAGGATCCGTATAAGCCACAGTCGCAGTCAGATATAGCACCGAGCCAATCGGGACCGGATTGCGAAAAGTACACGGATCCGCGCTGATAAAGGTTGGCCTGGCGTGCGCAAAACTAGCCGCGGCAGCGAATGCGAGCTCGAAGGTCTGCTTGAGATGGAAGCCTCCGAATACCATCGTCTGGTGCCTGTTGCGATACTGATGATCAAGAAGGTGAGCTATCGAGCAACGACGGCGGCGGAGGAAGCGAGGCCAAGACACACCTGAGGCTGCATGATGGAAGCGCTAGACAGCTGTGTTCTGGCCATGGCGATGACGTTGTGTGGCTGCCGGCAGCTGTTGTTCGGATCATGCCACTCGATCTGCTTGAGCCAGATCCCATGGATGAGTGCAGACTCGGGATCGTTGGGCTCGGTGGCGAGCAGAGACGTTTTTGACATCTCCTTCTTGGCCAGTGACTTGGCCTCGCCGGCTTCAAAGATGCTCTCCTCTTCTTCAGTCTCACAGATGAGACCCGGAACGTTGACGGGCTTCTTCGTCTCGGGGTCCAGTGCCACCATGGTGAAGGTGCAGGTGAGAAGGACATCCTCGGGCCTGCTCGGCTCACCCTCCGGCCTGGCCCGCGCGACTCTGCAGGTGATTTCGAGGCTGCTTCTGCCAGTCGCATAGGTGACTTGGCCACTGTATTCCAAGTCGTTGATCTCGGTCAGTGGGTGTGAAATGGTGATGCGATCCAGTGCAGCAGTGACGACAGTCACACCAGGGCCGGTGTGTTTGTAGACGACGATCCCAGAGAGGGCGTCCAAGTCCATGAAGATAGCCCCAAGCCTGGAATGCAAAGATCAGCGGAGCAAAGACGCGAGGCCCCGTGGGAGGACACAGGACATGCGCCCATACCTGATGTGGCCCGAGCTGTTGAGATACTGGTCGGACAGCCAGGGGTCCTGACCGAGAGGCAAGACGACCCTGTGGTAGCTGTCTTTCATCTTGCGCGGGCCGAGGTCACGGCGCTGGACCGGCGCCTCGGAGGAGCTGGCCACGTTCTTCCCAGCCTGCTGAAGTCTGAAGGCCTCGATCCATGGCATGGGCAGCCGGCCATCCGTCAAGCCCCTGAAGACCCCATCAGTCTGTCGTGACGCGGTCGTCCGGAGACAGCGCATCTGCACCCGAGTCCGCCTCACCTCGGGAAGAGGCGCTCGAGGGGAGGAGGATGCCGTCCATCGTCCTCGCCTGGACGGGACCAACCTCCCAAGCGAGCCTGGTCTGCAGTGCATCGTCTTGCTCAGTGCCTTTGCAACAGCAGCAGCCGTTCAATATGGCGGTTGTGACTCCCGAGCCGTGTTCGTTGATGTGCTTTCCGATGTGCCGGATTCGGCCGGCGTGCCCAGATGAGAATTGGAACCCAAGTCATCTTGCCATTGGTAGCGCAGGGTTAGGGGTAAGTACCGGTACCGCCCAACGGCGGTATTTCAAGGTCCACTTTCATGTGTACTGTACTTGTGTATTTATTATGGAAAAGGCGAGCGCTTCAGTTGCCGTCAAGCTGGTACTTTTATTTTTTTTTAAATTTAAACCCCCCCCCCCAAAAAAAAAGCCACCAGTATTTGCCTCCTCTCAAAAATGAAGGAAATTTGTGATATGGTGGATTACAGGAGTCTGAGGTGAGTGGCACTATCAATGTGAAGTACTTATTAACTAAGTACCCAGCCCTGTCATGACACCATTGTCACATGCACTTGCACACTTCAGGAATACTCTTGCAGATTATTAAACAATGGTATGATGGTAAACAAGCGCTAAAATTTACATCAAGCCAAAAAAGCAACCACCAGGCTTGATTTGTGCTTAAGGCATAGTCTTTGGAGTATGTGCATATAGTGCGTATCCAGATAGTCAACGGGCACCTCTTGAGGATTGCTGGACATATCAGGTGGCCATGCACATCATGTGTTCAAGCTTTATCACAAACATGCAAAACCCTGAGACTCGAGCCCTTGAGACTGCCAGATAAATCTCCACCCAGACTGAGCATTCCGTTCCCCTGTCTCCCGACATGTTTCAAGGTGCAGGCAGCAATGACTGAGCCAGAACGCTCATCAGGTGTGTCCCGTCAGTATGATTGAGGTACCCGCAAAACTTGTACAATACCTAGGTAGACACTGACCTGGATCAATGTCCTTCTACGTGAAGTGAATGCAGAATTACCCGATGCCTCGAAGCATTTTAACAGTGATGTCAAGAATACTGGTGCTCCTGGACACCTGCCGGCTTCCAAGGTTCCAAATGACAACCAGACCGTCCCGGTGTGATTGACTGGCCACTACCTGGGTAATTCAAACCTGCACTGAGTAAAGCTTGCCATACTCCCTGGTTAGTAGTTGCAAGGTGGCCACTATCACAAGGTCCCGATTACAATAGTGTCGGGGTACTGATTGTGCGAGCGATCCGCTTCCGACCAAGAGCCAGGTGCAACATTTTCAAAGACGCAAGCAGGGGCGGGAGCTGTAGATCATACAGTTGCAAACAAGAGGTACAGACTTCCCGCCAGCTTTCCGGTCTTGCGGGCGCCCCTGGGTGGGTGTTCCTTTGTTAAAAGCTACCCTAGGGTAGGTATCCGCGAGTGCTTATTACCCACTCAGTATTTCTTTCCGCCACTGCCTTGGCTTCCTCCAGAGAGGTCTGGCTCCATGCATCCGGGGTACGTGGGTACATTATCCGATGTCTGGCCCACCTCTTGCATTCAAGTCTTTTTACAAGACCAAAGCTACATAGACCTCCTTGATTTGCAAGACACGTGGATTGTGACGAAAAGCACGTAACCACAAGGCAGGGCCCAATTTAATCCAGCTTCCCGAGGCATTTGGGCACCTAGTATCAACTAGCTCCCGGGACCGGACTGCCATGCACACCCACTGATGAGCAATACTTTTGTCATGTTTGCTTCTCGTGTCCGGGTGAACTTTCCACACGTTATCATACATTTACTTTGTGGAATCCTTTGTTTACCGGGTTGTCTTCCAAGTCTGCCCATGGTGCAGGCCAAGATCTCCACTATCCCCAGGTTTTCCCTCTGATCTTTGCAAAGAATTCCCTTGAGCCCACAGATAGATTCGCTGAACCCCCAGTCGCATGCTGTGTACCTCGCAATACATCACAAGTGGGCCAAATGCCCCCCTGGGATATCATAACAGCAAGGCCAAGGTCGAGAACGGTCGCTGTACTAGTGAATGGTTGCAAATAGTATGCTGGAATCATGGAATCTGTCATGTTCATTTTACCGCTGGTGGCGATGCTCCGTAGGTACCTAGGTACGCACACCTAGGTAGACACTATGCATATTGTAGACTAGTAGCCCATTCATCTCTCTTGATAATGCTACCTTCCGCAACTTCACAGGCGTCGTACTCGGATGTCCGTCTCGTCCTCGGAGTTAGAGGTGTCAATCATGGTTGAGGGCGATCTCCCGGCTTGGCACACATGAAAGACTGGCGGTATTCGTGGACCAACAGCCCTCAAATTTCGATTACCACATGTACCGGCTGGCAGATCAGTCGGTCGTGGCCGCACCACGAGCCGGCAAGAATGTCCCGGACTGGCGAGACAGCATTCACAAAGCCAGTCGAGCCAGGGCAGGTGGGCTCAAGAGTAGGGAGTGCGTACAAATACCGTACCACTCACGAGTCATCTCGCAGAATGCTTCCATGGCAAAGGTTCTTGTGGGCCTGTCAAAGCCAGATCGGGAAACGAGGATTTGTGCACGGCTAATGAAAGAACCCAGGCAGTAGGCTCCGGGGCTTTTCACGGCCCGCAAACCCTTCGACGGGCGCCAGGGGCGCGTAGATTGTGCGGATTGTGCAGATTGTGCGGCGAATCAGCGAGCACAAGTTCAGCAAACCTGCCTCAGGGTGCATTCTTGCACCACCGACCCGTGCGATATACTATAACAAGTACGTGTGCATCCATGGACGCGAGGTCACCTGTATCTTGGACCCTGTGATTGCGCGGCTATATCCTTGCTATTATACACTACTTTTGTGCAACCCGGGCACGAGTCCGACAGGGGACGCGCCGCCCTACTGGGCACCCGGTACTTCCTGCCCGGAGCTCTGCCGTCTTGTTGGATGCGTTATTGGTCGGACACAACAACCACTGTGCCATTGGCGGAAACCCTGAGCACCCGATGGGACATGATGGGAGCACTAGACTGGCCGTGCAAATAAGTTCCCCTGGCGGGCCCTTCCAGATTCCACCCACGTATTTCCGAAAACGATGCGAAAATCCTTGGTGATCGGCAAGCTCGATTACTTTAGGGAGCTCAGGATTCATCAGTTGTTTGGCGAAGATGGGGCGAGGATATGGGGCGAGGATATGGGGCTCGCGTTACTCGACGACAGTCCCCGCTGGCTTTGAACAGAGTAGTATAAATAGACGAGCATGGCGCTCTGCCTCCAGATTCTGCCATATCAGCACTGTGGCCAAGGATAGAGGCTCTTCATTCTTTTTGCTACTCCCCATACTCCAACGGCTGTCGAGATGCGCGTGTCTGTCGCCGCCGTGCTCGGGCTGGCCTTAGGGCAAGCAGCCGCAGGCTGCCCCTATGCCGCCGACCAGCAGATCAAGCAGCGGGAGGCATGCCCCTATGCCAAGCTCCAGGCAGCACGAGACGTGCCTGCGCATCCCCATGCCCCAAAGCCTCGAGCTGTCAAGCCTCGTACACCTGTTCCTGGCAAGAATGGAATCTTCTATATGAACAGGATTGCGCCCTCCGGAGGCGCACTGTTCGTCGCCAACGCTGATGGCAGCAACGCGACGCAGCTCATGAGCAACCAGACCAATCCGTTCGACTTCCATGCGTCCTGGTCGCCTGACGGACAGTGGATTGTCTTCACGAGTGAGCGGCGTTCGGACGGTCAAGCCGACATCTGTAAGCTGATCTCTAGTTTTTTCTCTTCATGCTGAGTGCTTTCAAGCTCGGAAGCCCACAACGGGCCACAGCTGTTCTATGGCATACCTCCGGGCCTGGCCCCAGACTTCAGATCAACATACTGACTCTTTGATATGCAGACCGGGTCAAGCCTGACGGAACGGGACTAGAGACTCTCGTTGACACTGACTCGCACGACGATGCGGGTGTGCTGAGCCCCGATGGCACCCAGCTCGCGTTCGTCTCGACCGCAGGCAATTACACGGCCAACATCTGGGTTAAGGATTTGACTACAGGCTCTTCCTACAACCTGACTGATACGCCGCTCACCCGTGCGGATCAACACAGCCCTACCGGACATTTCCGGCCGTCGTGGTCTCCTGACGGCCAGTGGATTGCATTTTCATCCGACAGAAACACCGATTGGACTGGGCACAGCGATGGCGTGGGATGGGAGCACACTCAAAAGCTTTCGATCTATGTCATTCGCCCCAACGGAACGGACATGCGGCAAGTCATCAGCGTTGACGCCACCTCACTTGGACAGCCTCGGTGGTCGCCCAACGGTACTGTCATACTTTACAACACCCTGTCCGTTGAGGATACTTACGCCGCTCACGGGATTCAAGACTCGAACCTTGGGGTCGTGGGTCAGATCGGAAGTGTGGACGTTGCAACCGGCGCCAACATCTCCATCACCACTGGAATCTATCGTAAGTACGCTGTTCTGTCTCACATGAGGCCCGTTTCCAAAGTCCAGAGGGGGATTCGAGGGGCAGCGCATCTGGCTCTGGAAGACGGTTCTAACGATGAGTAGAGAAAGTCGGACAAGCCTTCATCGGGAACAGTAGCAATATTGGCTACATTCTCAAGGCCGGTGACTTCGGCGTCGTCCAGTATACCTCCCCAGACGCCACTCACCAGTCCTTCAACGTTTCGAACCTTCGAAACCCATCTTGGTCGCCTGACGGAACTAAAGTTGTCTATGAGCAACTGTACTGGGAACAGCGCCAGCCCGAGCAGGAGCTCTTTTCCTTCGATTCGGAGTGGGAATACCGTTTCATGGATGTGTTCCCCACGTTCAACAACATCACCAACCGCATCGCTATCACCCAGAAGCAGGTGGGCGTTGCAAACAGCTCAGTTGTTACTGCTGATCCCGAGTACACTGACCTCGTTGACTCCCTGGATACTTTCAGCATATACTCAACCAACGACTCAAGCGAAGTGAGCGCGGTTCAAGATGGTGGCGCTGGTGGTTTTCAGCCCACATTCTATCCAAATGGGACCAAGCTTGCTGTTGGTGTTGGTGTAGGTTTTCATTTTCCTTCTCGGAGCAAAACGTTGCCCCCCCCCCCCCGGCGCCGTCCTCCGGACGAGCAAGGAGCAGCCACTATACTGCCAGGATGTATCAGTCCTTGTTGCCCAATTTCTTGAACCAATCGCTGATTTTTGTTTTGAATCTCACAGTCATGGTTCGAAGGGCGCTCCCAGGGCGATGCAACCATCTACGAATTTCCAGCATCCGGAGGCGGCGTGCACACCAATCTTACATATACGGACGGCTCGTTGAATGCGGGATTTCCCTCCTACTCGCCCGACGGCACCAGGTTGGTCTACCGTCTGTGGAGCACGGAGACTGGGGCGCCCCTGGGCCTTCGCATCCTCGATCTCACAACCGGCGAGACGACCAACCTCACTTATGGCTGGGATACCACCCCAGGCTGGAGTCCCGACGGCGAACGCATTGTTTTCACTCGTAATGTGAACTGGACTGAGTCGTACGGCCCAAGGTGGTACGCCGATCGTTACGACGTTATGACGATTAAGCCCGACGGTACTGAGCTGACAGCTGTCACGAACTCCCTGGCCAACGACGCCCACGCCGTTTGGAATCACGATGGGTGGATCATGTGGAATTCTGGAATGTACGGGTTCCGCGATGAGTGCGCTCAGTATGACAACACGTTTCAGCCCTATGGCCAGATTATGATTATGAATTATGATGGTTCGGACAAGACGATGTTGACGAACTCGATGTGGGAGGACTCGATGCCGTTGTATCTACCCAACGAATACCTAGCATGAGGCAGCATCGTCAGGGAATTTGTTTGAGCACACCTTGTTCTTGTATATAGCCTTGTCCCACAGAGATTGCGGCACGGATTCGATCAATGTGCTTATCAGATCCAACCACTGTGTACATTTTTGGTTCTTTTGTTTGTTTCCCACCTATGACACATATTTATTAGCAAGAAACAGCTCAATTATAATTCTTGCTCTTTGCTTGATTAAAGCAAAAATTTTAACTTGTTTTATTAAATACAACAAAATTATTAAAAATGTTTAAATAGCAGTTTTAGACTTGGAAAAGCTATCTAAGTAATGATATAGTTCAAAAAGATAGAAAATATTAAAAAAAAAAAAAGAATTTATATGCAGACACAGTGATGAGATCTAATAAGCACATTGATTAAGTCTGTGTCGCAGAGATTATAAACATCTAAAAACTACAATAGAATTGCGGTTTCCACCTTTGCTTACTTTGATATCTTAGTACTACTACTCAGGCTATATCTGCAGCCTAATCCTTAACACACATACCTTGAATTACTACATTAAGGCTGCAGTTCTTTAACCCAGTCCAGTCTGTACACTACCTACCCTAGATAGCCCAAGGTAGGGAGGTGATGGGCTCCCTATAGATGGAAAACTTATTTCCCCACAGTATAATTTCCTATGTGAAAAGCTTGATCTTTTGGGCCCAGCATTAATCATTGTACATCACTTCACTTGAAATGACGGAGAACCAGAGAACAATGGGCGTGACATGGCAAGACTCGGAGTGCTTTTGCATACTTAAGCACATATGCAATTGATACAACCAACATCTGCCCAGGTTCCAACGGCTGCCACCGTCAACCGTGAACTTCAGCCTTCCCCACTCCTACCCATGTACCCATGTAGTCAGTGAAGATACACTAGCCTTTGATACTCTGTGGAAAGTTACGGCTGTGCAGGTTACAGCCTTCGAGGAAGTCATGGGCAGCCCTCGACAAAACTCAAAACGATGAACTGGTGGAACGAACCCATCGACCGGAACGAAACCTGACCATCCGGGGTCAAAACCCGGCTTTGCAGGACCCAAATGGGCCGTTTGACCTCGTACGATTCCTAGCCCTTTCGCCTGCCAAGGAAGACAGCCTTGGGACTTGACATCCACGCGTGACGCGCCTTGCCGCTTCTCCTGTTCGACCTGCCCAACCATCTCCTTGAGCTCCCGCCCCAGCTCCGGATCTTCACGCAACATCTGCAGCGCGAGCTCCTCCACCGCCGCCACATAGATATCCGTCCAAAACATGCCCATGACCGGGGCGTCAGGGTACACAACCTTCTGCACTTCCTCGAAGCCCTCGTCCTCCATCGTGCGGTCGAGCACGGGCAGCCAGTCCCGGGAGCCAATGAGCAGCGTCCCGTCCGACGCGGTGAGCGGCTCGTCCATCACGCGCCTCAGGCAATCCAGGCCCGGGAACTCGTGGGCGGCCGGGACGCGGTCGCGGCCGTGCACGATCTTGGAGTCGGCCGTGTAGCGCTCTTCCCACTGCAGGTAGCCGCCGGGCCGGAGCAGCTGGGCGACGTTGGCGAGGATGCGCGCGGGCCGCATGTCCTTGACCACGATGGCGACGAGGCGCAGGTGCACGACGTCAAAGGTGCCGCGGAGGGCGGGCGGGGGCGGGTCGAAGAAGTCCCACCGGTGGAAGGCGGCGTTGGGAGGGGCGAGGAGCCGGTGGGGGAGCTGCGCGAGGCTGATGTCGAGGCCGTGTAGCTGCGCGGTAGGTGGCAGCTGGCGCGAGAGGTCGGAGAGCCAGATCCTGCGTCCCGAGGCTTTGGTCAGATGCGGCTTGAGATGATCAGATGCTCCCCACGCAGGAGGTAGGTGGTAGCAAGTAGATGCGAAGAGGGTCCTATATTTCCTACCCGCTGCCTGTTGCGACATCTGCGATGCGCGCATCTGGGGCCACCTGCAGTGGCGGCATGTCTCTGGGTGCAGGTGAAATCGAAAGGTGTCTTGCCAGAGGTAGTACAGTATTGGTAGTGAAGCCTACTTAAGTACGAAGGATATCCTGATCAGCTTGACAAGGCACGGCACGTCACAGAGGGCCTGCTCGAAACTCGCCTCGAGGTCCCGTGCGCAGTGCGCTGGAAGATGTAACCATCATCATCCTTGTCGACCGCCGCCATTGTTCGGGTATAGTCTTATAGATGATTGCTGGATGATTCTGCATCTCCAATCTACCACCCGTCGTTCGTTGGCCTCGCCTCGAAACGGAAGACTTGGGTATCGTCGCCCACCGTCGTTGGCAAGTGTCTCGGCCAAGAGGAGAGAGCCTGGCAGCCACCACTTGAGAACTCCGCATAAGCTTACACTAAGCTTGAGATTGGTATGGTCGGCGCCCTTCCTTCGTGCCCCGCAACGAACTTACAGTATCGTTCGGATCCTTCCACCTCGAATTGCAATCCGCCAACTTTTGGCATGGATGTACGGGTTTACTAATAAGTAAGTACCTACGCACAATACTCTGACTGCAGCCGCCGAGCGTCACATCCACCTACCACCGCACATGACAAAGCAGGCTGCCTTGTGGTGATCAACCTCTGCGCGACCAGAGCCCTTATTCCGACGACGGAATACAGGGTCACGACGGCTCACCACCACCCCGGCCGTCAACGTGGCCACCGACGAATCTCCATGTCGACCATGACCGTCTCCACATACAGTATGCGTCCACCTCCTCGCTGCCTCCATCGTCCAACCCTAGTGCCGATTCATCCCGCCTGAAGTTCACCAAGTGCCCCCACCAAAAGCCGTCTCCATCCCCCAGGGCTTCACCAACATCGTTTTTGGCCCGTCTCTCGCGGGAGTATAACGTCGCCCCTCCCCCTTCGCCAACAACCACTCCGCCTTCGGCTGTCCCTCCAACGCCGTCTCCGACACCGTCTGGGCTGCCATCGAGGCCCTCTGCGGCGACGTCCTCCTCACCTGTTTGTCCCCAACAAATACCTGACATCTGCTTGGTTACGTTCTGCTCTTGTACCTAGCCCTGCCCCCACAGAAATTCTAAGCGTGATATATTGGAGTTTTTGTCGTGCCCTTGCGTGCCCACTTGATTTGGAAGTGCAGAACTTGGGTACTGTACGTACTGCCTGTACTCGAGAATGCCCAGTCATGGAAGCTCAGAAATGTCATCAAGCTTCCCCACGCGCCCCCCGGCGTGGTCAGGACCTTGTCCCCGGAGCCTAGAGTGAAGACATGGTCCTGGCCAGCATGGACACTCGTCAGGAGCATTCAAACCTCCAAGCACGTTTCACGGCACTTCACTGGATGTTGCCGGGGGTAAGAAAGCAATGTCACATGGATGCTAGCGTTACCAAAAGGCGGCCCTTCTTCCATCCCAGAAAGCTTTATTCAAGAGGATGCGACCGCTCTCTATATAGACAACATTGACACGGTCAACATGATCTGCTTTCTTTACCCTTTCCCAAGTTGTTTAAACCATTCTCAGTGTACCATGAACATTGCTGGTACAATCCATAGGTAGGTATTCTTGCTTAACCTCGGGTCTGTCTAAGTACCTGGGCAAGGACCATTAGTTCTAACTGGGTAGCCCGATGAGTAGGAGCCTGAAAGACTGTATGATGTATCAGCTGGACAACAGCAAGCCACATGACCTCTAGACATATAAGTGACATCTGGTTTAACTTTAATGTTAGCTTAGTAGCTGCCAAATTCTACCTTGCATACGGTAGATACCTAGAAAATTTGCAAGCTGCACTTTCCTATAGACTGCAAAAGAATCAGTTCTACCTAGGAAACAGTAAAGCTGTTGGTAAGTCAATCTTCGTATACGAAGAGGTCTGAATGGGGGGTGAAAATGAGTATATTTGCTGTTGTTGTTGATGATGTCTAGCAGAAGGAACGGAAGGGAAACTATCGTCGTACGCCAAAGGGATTAGGCGTACACGCATACAGTCCCTTCCAATTGCCATTGGGCCAAATTGGCCTAACTAGCCATTTAGCCAGCTGGTTCCTTTTGGTAGCCGTATGCCTTTGGTCCAAAGCAGACCAGGCTATTATTATAGCTATTAACCTATACTAGCAGTCTTTTATATCAGCTTATAACCTTTTATTATATGCTTTAAAAAATTAGTCTAAAACTTAAGCCATAAGCAACCAGTTGCTTAAATAAAAAAAAAACAAATAATAATTATACTATATAAAGGAAATACACTTATTGCCTAGTTTATAAGCCTTTAAATAAAACCCTTTACTTATATTATTAACTTATTATTATTAACTAAGCGTTTCAGCGCTTTATTTAATATAGCCTTTGTTATAGCGTTGGCAGAGTTATTGTTGCTATTAACCTATTATATTTTTATAATCTCGCGCTGTTTATATAACTAATATAAAGCTATTATATTAATTATCAGCCTTTTTTCCCTAATTATATTTAATTTAACTAAGTATTTATATAAAGAATATAAGTTTATATAAATAACTAAAGGCATTATAGAAAGGCTAAGTTTATTGGTTATTAGGCGAAGCATTGTTTTTATTAAGAAACTAATATTAAAAGCGTTAATAATCTTGTAAATCTCTAATGCTAAAAAACTCTAAGTAACTTTTTTATACTTAGTAAAACTCTAATGTATAAGGTTTTTTATTAATATAAATTAATTATTAGTATTAGTTTTATTTCTAATTGCTAAAATAAACCTAATTTAAAAGCTTAAATCTTTATTGCTAGCTAGAAAGCTGTTAGCAAATGTAAAAAGCTTAGCTATTGCTAGATTAAAAGGGATATATTATAGCCTTTTTAATAAGTTACTAAGTTGCTATTATAGGCGATTATTAAGCTTTATATAATTATTTTTATTAGGGTTTTAAATTTAAGCGGCAATAAATAAGTTAAAAAAAGCTTTTAGTTGGCAAATTAAAGCAATATAAGCATTATAAGCGCATTGCTTTATATATTATTAGGCTTAGTTAGCTAACTTAGGATTAATAGAAATAATTTTAGTGCTTTAACCCTTTTACTTTAGGTTTAGCTTAGCTTTGTTTATTATTAATGTAGCGTTGTTAAAATCTAAAGCAATATTAGAGAAAAGGAAGGTTTTAGGCTTAGCCTTAAATTAAGCCTCTTATAACTTTTAATCTTTTAGTGTTAAAAAAGCTAATATAGCTAAGATAAGAGTATTGTTAATTTATATACTAATAAAGCTAAAAGTTTTTAAAGGTTTATTAATAATTAGAAGGCATAGGTTATAAGTTAAGGTTAATATATTAAGCTTTTTCTAGTGGTAGCCTTAATATATAGCAAACTAGTAAATGCTTGCCTTAGTAATGTTATAAAATGGCTTAATTATCCTAATAATAGTATTCTAGGGGTATTTAGTCTATAAAGTAGCTAAAACAATAGCTAATATAATATATATAAGTTTAGTTTATAATTATAAATATGCTTAGGTAATATTGCATAATAATAGCGTTATGCTGCCTTGCAATAATAATAGCGCAAAGGCTAAAATCAACCGCTAGCTAGCATATTAAATTATAGGAAACTACGTTAAAATAGACGCTTTTTTTTTGTTATTATAGCCTTATATAACTAAGCGTGACTTTTTATAGGGCTTAGTAGTTTTGCCTTTGATTTCTTATATTATATAAGCTTTAAAGATGCAGTGGCTATTATACCTAGCCTTGCTATAGCGTTTAAAGCTAAAAACGCTATAGCTAATAAGGTTATTTACCTCTTAGGCATTAAACGCTTTAAACGGCTCGCCTAGAGTCGTTATAATGCTATTGTTTTTTAATTTAACGGTAAGGTTATAGTCGTCCTCTTTTTTCCTTATTAGAAAGGCGCTAGCCAGCTTATTTTTTAAGCTGGAAGGTTGTTTTTTTTACTTAGGCTTTGTAGCAATTATAATTATATCGCCAATGACACTAACGGCATTAGCGGCATTATTAAAAGGCTAATAGTTTTTATTATTGGTTGCTAGGGGAAGAGAAAGAGCGTTGGTATCTAGGTTGCGATAGGTGGTTGCTGGGGGAAGAGGAAGAGCGTTGGTATTAGGGTTGTAATAGATGGTTGCTAGGGAAAAAAGAGAAACGGAGGTATTAAAGTCGCAATAATAAGGTTAAAGAATAGTTAATTTAAAGGTAGCAGGCTTGTTAGGCATCTTAAGGGTAACATTATAACTATTAACGGCCGCAATCTTATAAAACCTCTGCTAGCCATCCTTTTTTTGCTAAACCTATATTTTACTCTAAAGTAAAAGCTTAAGCACATTTATAGTAAACAATCCATTCTAAGTATTAAAGGCGCCCTTTATTTAACGCTTAGCTGCTGCTTTGCGTAATGTTTTTATAGCCTTTTATACTGCTTTGGCTCTTTTGATAATTAATGGCAATAGAGCTAAATTGGTTGTTATACAAAGATATACGCTGAAAATAAAAAGGGTAAAAATAAGCCCATAGGGTTTGATGGTATTATTAACGGCCTTAAGAGCTATTTGCAAAATTGTTTTATTAAACGTTGTATTATAAAGCTTATTATATAAGATATTAAAGGCTTGTTAGAGTAAAGCATAATATTGTTCTAACTTGCTAATTGACCAGTAGGCTTTAACGAGGACTTATTTATACGTAATTCTCATTAGCCTAACTTTTAATCTAAACTTTATAAAGGCAAAATTAGTGTTAGTGTTATATATAATTACATTAGAAGATTTTTAATAAGTATTAATCTATAATAGGCATAGGGCTTTCCAAGTGTTTTTAGCTAATAAAGATAAAAAAAAATGGCCGCTATAGAAAGCTGTTAAAAAGTTTAAAACGTAAAGAATAAAACAACTTTTAAGATATATAACATCTGCAAAAATCTCATAATTAAACTTGCAGTTATTTTTTAAAGTAAACTTAAAGCGCTAGAAGGCATTGCTATGCAATTAGCAATGGTAATAAAACTTTTTAATCAACTATAATATATTTTTATTAACATTATTATAACTAGCCTTCTTAAGCAGCTGGTAAAGTTGGTACGTTGCTGGGTAGCCAAAGCGATGATAAAGGCGTCGTAGCTCTGTTTCCGTAAAAAAGACGCCTACCTATTCCTCTTTACTTAAAAAAAACCATAAGTAGCCTTATTTGCATATAATAGGGATGGTTTTATTATTATAGATAAGTTAGTCTATTAAATTATTAAATTAAACGCATAAACAGTCTATATTTACAAAGCAAAGTAAATAAGGTATTAAAGCATTTAGCATATAAAAGTTAACGCGCTTAATTAGAGTATTAACGGCAATAGTTTTAATTAAGTTTGCTACTAATCCTTTGCCAAATTTAATTAAAACTTATCCCACTGTTAACTTATTAAGCTTAATAAAAGAGTTCTCTCGTTATAGGGCAAAAAATTGCTTTTTTCTAGCTATAGATACCTTTGCAGCACTTATATTAGATAATATACCTTAAAATTATAATTAGATATAGCGGTCTTTAATAAAGAATTGCATAACGTTTATATTAGGGCTATTAGCAAAATAAACATTATTGCTAGTAAAGTAGTATAAAAAGCCTTAGTTTACAAGCTAAGTAAAGGCTTTGGTTTTTTCTTTATAGTCTTTGTTGTTGTTGTTAACCTTGTTTTCTAGCTATATTTAATCTGCTTTATTACTTTTATAATTTGCTAGGTATGTTTTAAAACTATTAGGGTTATTATTGTTAAACTAGCAGTTAGCAATAAACTAATTATATAATTAATTGCGTTTCTTTTAAGAGTGTTTTATTAACCAATAACCTTCTTTGCTATATATATAGCACTTTTTCTTTTAAGGCATACGCTGCTAAAAAAAGCAATTATTATAGTAATTGCTACTATAGCTTCAAAAGCCATTACGCAAATAAAAGCCGCTATAAAGGCTGCTGCAAAAGCCTTTACCTTTGCTATAGTTATTGCTATAGCAGCAGTCTAAATAATACTGGTTATCTGCTTTATTAGCAGTTAGTTGCTATTATAAACTATAGGCAAAATAGGTTTTAATTAAAGAGCATAGGTTAGAAAATAGCTTTTTGCAGGTAATAGCAAGCTTAAAAAAAGTATATTTAAGTTTATATACTCTATAGCAAACTTTGATTATTATAGTCTTAAATGCTTATTTGCCTGCGTAATTTAATCCTAAAGCATATTAGCATAATTATAGCTTGTTAAGCAAGATTTTAAAGACTTTATAAAGGTTTTTTCCTTTGTTCTGCTGCCTAATCTTATTAAAGGTTGTTAAGGTTTAGTTTATATAATAATAAAGGTAGTTGATTTTTATATTAAAATATTATTTAATTTTAATATAAGCTTTTATAAATATATTAGAATAGGTAACGTAGCTTTTATAAAATAATTAAGCGCAGTTGGTTAAAATCTTTAAAAAAACGGCGTAAAACTAGCTAGGCTTAATTTAGGCATGCTAGCAAAGACCAAAGAAGGTTTTAAGCTTATTATTTAGTAGGTTATATAGCTTGCTTATATACTTTTAATCTAGGCTATATATTTTTATAAAGCTAGTTAAGGTTTAAATATTAATATAGTTATTTAGGTATTTAAGTAGAGGAAAAGTCTTATATAGATTATACTGCTAGAGATTATAATAATATATAAGTAGTTTTAATACTAGGAACGGGGTATTGTATAATATACATAGATAGTTAGGGAGCAACGATTGCGGTTTTATTATATAGTCTACTAAAACTAACGCAAAGAGGCTTTGTTTTAAAGGCAACCTTAAAGGGTTTTATTGTAGGTGTAATTAAAAGGGCACTTTTAAGGGGTTTAATTGTAGGCATTATATAGTTTATTATATATATAATAAGGATAGCGGTTATAAAAGGTTTTATTATAATTGTAATAAAAGCAATAATAGCAAGGGGCTTTGTTATAAGCTACTCTTTAAAGCTTTTTTAACTTAGGAGTGTGTTAAGGGTTTTTTAATAGTTTATTATATACTATTTAATTATTTTTGCCAAGGTTTCTCTTAATAAATCTAAGGCTTTTGCTAAAATGCTTTTTTTTATTGTAAAGGTTAAAAAGGTTTTAGTAGCAAAATGCTTTGCTGCCGTTTATAAGCATATAACCTTAGGTTAAGTTCTAGGTTTTAAAGCTTAATTAAGTCCTACTTAAAGGGTTTTTTATAAGCAGCAAAGACTATTAAATATAGTTTAATAAAAGCGTTATTTTGCCTAGTATAAACCTTATTTTAACAAAAAACTTGCTTAAAGTTGCGGCGCAGGTTAAAAGAAACAATATTAAATATATTAGCGATCTACTTATTAAAATTCTTACAAAAGTAGTAAAAAAGGTTATTATTACATTATTTAGGGTAAGTAGTAATTGCTTTAGCGATTGCTATATTTAGATATATTTAACTAGCGCTTAGCTATATCTTCTTATACTAGAGGCAAGCGTTAAATAAAGGCTATATTGCCTAAAAAATTTTAGTTTCTGCCAAAAAGTTGCTTAACACTAAAATAGGCTACTAGGCATTATAAATCTAGTTAGATACTAAGGTTTTTATCTCTTTAACTAAAGGGTTATTTAAACTGCTAAGATTAGCTATATTAGTTTAATTTAAATTATTTAATTTAAAGGATAAAGATTCTTAAAATAAATGTAACATAGTAATAAAACGCAAAGGATAAAAAGCAAAGGGAAAATTAAATTATTATATATATATATATATACGCTTAAAAACAGAGTAAAAATAAATAAAAAAGGGGTTAAAATGCAATATAAAGTGCTTTAAAGTCGCTAATGTATTTATTTATATATGCGCTATTAATGCCTTTATTACATAATAAAAATAGGAAAGATTATAAGATTTTTATAGGGGCAAAAGCACTTAATAAAAAAGTCCACTAGTTAATTATTTGCTATTATAACCTTATAAGAGGTTTTAATATTTTTATATAAAATTAATTATTTTCTTAAAAGTATAATATAACACTAAATAAGCTGCTAATATTTATAAAAAGGTTTTAAAATTATTTATACATTATTCTACGTTGCAAACACACTAAAAAAGTTGCTAGTAATAACTCCTACTAAAGTCTCTTAGCTATTTTTAATAGTTAAAAAAAATAGCCTTTTGCTAGTAATAACTTTACTAAAGTTTCTTTGCAAGCTATTTATTATTTTCTGCTAAAAGCATAAAGCTTATCATTATAAATAATACACCCCTTTTAAAAAATATTATAATAGTTTTTAAAGCAAAATTTATCTCTTTTACCTTATTATCTATAGTTAACTATTTAACTATTAATT
>JALRMF010000058.1:0-191677 GCA_026120015.1 Dendrostoma leiphaemia
GGGTAATAGTATAAGTTAAAATAATAGAAAACATTAAATATAGAAAACAATTTGTATGCAGGCACAGTGATCGGATCTGATAAGCACATTGATCGAATCCGTGTCGCCTGACCTCCATCAACTTCCAGGACTATGGCCTCGATGCCCGACCAGCAGTGTGTGCCACGCTCCTCAAAAAGGCTTGCAACATTTTCAGGATACGGAGCACGACATAAAATGTGACCACCCTGTTCCAGTGATCTTTTCTGTTGCTGCAAGGCCGCTTCATTCCGGTCTTCAACAACGTTGACCTCAAACGCAGATTCGGTAACGTTCAACAAGACCTCGGAAATGTTAAATTCGGCAAGTCGCACGCACATCTTTGCAAGTGGTTTTGTCCGTAAAGTTGTCAATCCAAGAGACAGAAATTTACACATTTCCACATTGATCCTCGTGACAGGTTATCTAGTATCTAAAAATATACAGCGAGACATCTCTTCTACATTGCCCAGCCGGGGACACAGAGGAATCAGAATCCATGCTCGACGACATGCTTCTCTATGATCCGCTCGCCTTCTTCAGACTTGGAAGAACTGAAGGGCGAAAGCTGCCGGATCTTGCGTCCCCAGAACATCAAGATGATCACAAAACCGTACGCAAAGAGTGTGAAGAAGGCCTGCTGGCCATAGACCCAACCAATTCCTACGGCTTTGATCCACGGCTGAATGTAAAAGTTGATCGACAGACCCATGAACAAGCGCATCGAGTTGAGAAGCAGCGTAGCCTCGACCGTGTGCGTGCGGAAACACTCGCAGATGTAGTTGACCGTCGTGGGGATGCTGACCAGCGACCCGATCGTGACAAACAGCTGCGCGACGGCCATGACGGACCAGTGGAGCTTGAACTCCATGGCCGCGCCGACGAGCCCGAGCCCGACGGGCATCAGCACGAAGTTGGTCGGCCAGAGGGCGTGGAGGCGGTACTCGGGCTTCCAGACGCCGCCGTTGCGCGCCGCGAGCCACAGGGGGATGCGGTCGCTGAAGAACTGGCCGTACGCCAGGCCCAGCAGGACGCCGACCCAGTGCACGAAGGTGAAGGCCGCGTTCTCCGAGACGGTGAAGCCGTAGATGCCGTGGGCCTTCTTGGGCGTCTGCAGCCACACGGGCGTCAGGGCGTTCAGGGCCACGTAGAAGGCGAAGGCGATGGTGTCGAACCCCGCGATGATGAGGATGACGGGGGCGACGACGAGGCGGAAAGGTCGGAAGAAGACCAGCAACTGCGGGCAGTGTGTCAGTGAGCGGAACGAGAAACGTTATCAGATACCTGACATACCATTTGGCCGAAGCTGACGCCCGCGCCAACCTTGGTTCCGAAGAAGAATGTTTCGTATCGGTCCTTCAGCCAGCTTTCTGGCTTGATGCGGTTTGTGGCATCAGGAGAACGATCATAGGTCGTTTCCTCCAGGAATAAGAAGACGCACACGATGGTGAATCCACAAAGAGCGATTGACCACCAATACTCAACCGGCCAATAACTGTCGGCAGCTGCAAAACCCGAGATGGTCGGGCCGACGGATGCTCCGAAGTTCAAGGCCAGGTGGAGGACCGTGAAAGACCGGCCTCGCTGGTGCAGAAAGAACATGTCCACGAGGTAGCGTGGGCCAAGGATGCTGACCACGATGCCAAAGAAGCCCGCGAAGTAACGCGAGACCAGGTACGGGACATAGTCGTCGGGGTCGGTCATCAGCGGAGCCCATGTCTGAGCAGTCAGCAGCCCGAACATGGACCAGAAAATGACAGATGTCCGGCCATATCTGTGCGAGAGGGGCCACCAGATGAAGCCGCCGGTGGCGAGACCAGCAGAGGCGGCAGAATTGAAGTAGGTGATCTCGACGGTGGTCTTGTGGTAAAGAGCAGCCTGCTGCTGGATGTTCAGCTGTCCACAGAAGGGCGCCGCGAAGCCGGTGAAGAGCGCGAGGAAGAGGACTGCCAGGTTGACAACCTTCCTTAAGAAGCGCCAGTTCTAGATCGTGTGAGTGTACAGATCAGCCATGTCGTGGTCCCCGGGTCTCTTACCAAGGGATCATGAGCATCATCGGACGGCCGAGGGATGAGGACAATTCCATCATCGGAAACCTTCTCCTCGGTCGTCTTGACATAGGGTCCGGCCTTGCTCGTCACAGAGCTGTTCCTCGAGTGTATCTGCATTGTGCTGTCGCCCTGCGTCGTGATGGAGGGCGGTGAAGTGACGAACCAACGCCGCTGCGTTGAGGAATACCTTGGTTTGTTGTCAAAAGGCAGACGGCATTCTCATACGGGATTCCACAGTCTCATTATGCAGTTTGTTCCATCGTTCTAGATATGCATGCGGGGCATATAATAAGCATATGTAAGCGTGCTCACCCTACATTGCGACGCGATGAATTCAGCCGGCTAAGCGAGTGGTTTCGGTCAGTCTCAGCTGCTGTATGAGGACAATAGTGCTGTAGATCTCAGGATCGTTGCTAGTCTGCTAGTCCGCAACCACAATGCGTCTTTCGAAGCGATGTCCTGCAATACTTGGGTACCAACCATAGTATCCCCGTCCCAAATAAATGAGATCTCCTCACAGACATGGAAACCCTACACGGGCTGGGTTCATCGCTACTATTGCAGATCATGTTGGAGAAGTACCTAGATCGTATGCTTTGCGTTCGGGCAAATCAGATGACGCCGGTAGATCAGTTTGCTGGCCACACATCGGACGAGGCTATGCCTGTCGAAACAGGGATGCATTCGTAGAGCTTCGAGAAGTTTGAAGCTGAGAACCGGGGGCGGCATGGCGTATGGCGTCTGTCTTCAAGATCCAAAAGGTGTGCCTACCTCTAACATACTCAAGTAGGGAGAGACCGGGGGATCTTTTTAGCCTTGCTTCAACCTCTTCACCAATGATAGTCGGGCTTTTCCGAATTTGCAAAGGCTTTAGCAGTCCAGCAACCCTGGAGACGTCGAAGGATGAATGTGATTCACCTTTGCGGTTTAGTCTGACACCAAAAATGGTACAGTAGTAGTATATGCATCCGGGGTCTGCGAGGTGATCGGAGCAAATGAGCAAATTCTTTCAGAAGGCCTTCCAATGTTTCGGGGCTGGTCTCTGGGCTTATCACATGGCTGGATTGAACCAAGTTACACGGGCAAGCCAGGCCTGACAAGGCCCGACTTGAATCACTGCATACTACTGAGGTAGGACAACCTAAGAGTATGTTGGCATATGAGCATAGTATCCCAACACCTTCACAGAAAGATATTATGATTTTGGTGGCTTTCCCTCCCCGTTCCTGTATTCATTCGTCTGCTGTGTTGGGTTGCTGTAAGGGGTGGGATGAGCTCGCGACTGTTTGCTACTGTACATCGTGGTCCTCGTCTTCTCCTGAACATACATGCTGGACCTGACACCAGACCAAACAATAGACGGGATGTCAGCACAATTCGCCGCGTGGGCGCGAGTCTGGGGTCTGCCCGGGCCGTTTCCGCTTGTCCGAATCCGACTTCAAGTCCCGGCGGCCTGAAAGCTCAGCCCGTCGACGTTGCCAAGTTCCAGAAGACTGCTGTGTAAATCTCATGCCGGCCCCTAGACTTGAAATCTCGGGGCAGAATCTCGTCTAGATCCAAATGACCTGACTACTCGAGCATTTTTCTCATGCTTGGCAAAATCGGTACGCCTTCCTGAAGAGGAGATCACCGCACCTGGCTCCAAAACCAGATCTTGATTGTGAGAATTTGCAGATCATAGAACACATGCAATAAGGCTGTTGGTTCTAGGTTCAAAGAATTCCCACTTTCAGGCATTCTAGATTGCCCATCCACCCATCCTGCCATCCTGCCATCCTGCAGAGAACAGAACTAGTGCCACTGTGCCACAGGCTAGAAATTCACCTTTTCCCGTTGATGGGCTCGGTTTAGTGGCTTTATGCGGCGGGAGTGAATGAAACGGTGCCTCCGGCAGTCCAGAATTTAGCGCGTGAAGCCACTTGCATGAACAGATGATTGGGCTAAAGAGAACTGCCAGGGAACAATGGCGATGTCAAAAAAACCCTGAAGACTTGAGCATGTAGAATTTGACCCGGGCTGCACGGCTGGGTGGTAGCAGGTCTAGATGCTACCCAAATACCCGGACCAGAGTCCCAGAACTGCCAAAACTGCCAAAACTGCCAGATACCTAGGCAGCCAAGCCACACCTCGGCTAGGCCTCGTCTCACGAAACATACACAATACCATGAAATATCCAATCGCTTCTTATCATCGCCTCCAAGGATCAATTCCTTCCTCAAATCCTGTGTCCGGCCAGGGGCTATGCAGGGCGATGGCCCAAAGCGAAACATGGCAAGGTCACGACAAATTTTGCACCATATCGTAGCCGATGGACAGGACGACCCAGTAGCCCGAGCCAAGAGCCGCAGTGGTCGAGAGCATTATGTTGACACAAGCGCCAAACGAAGAAGTCGTGAACCTTAGCTTCTCGGCCCGGTCTCCGTTTATTGGAGGATCACGATCTCACATCTCATCATGTCTCCCTCGGTGTCCGTTGGTCCAGGTGGCACTATGGGTATCTTGCATCGGGGCAGATCCTAGTATACACTCCATTATTGTATCCGCGACACGGAAAATCTGGGGTGTCAAGTCCAACGTGCGACGAAGACACATGCCAGATGACGGACGTTGAGACTGTATCCCGATGGCCTATGCTTAGTGATCGCAACGATAAATGCATGGGCATGTCTTCCCGGTCTTCCTTCGAGCCTTCTCTCTGCCTTCACAGGGTTGAGAGCATCATATGATTCAGCTGGCCTGGGTTGACCCTCTCCTAACCTCTCAGCCTTGCGTTCACGGCTTTGGTGAACATCATTGCACGGGATGTCTTCTGCGACTACGGGATGTCCGCCGGACATACCATCTGAAGTGGAATACCGTCAGCTTTATGCTATCGTTCCGACTACGATCATTCTTATCCTCTCTCTATTGACCTATGGTCTTCGGGTAGTCGCTCGGTTGAAGAGCAGGCAAGGTCTTGGATGGGATGACTATCTCATGGGCGTCGGTTTGCTCCTGTCACTAGAGCCTAGCATCTGCCAATACCTTCGTAAGTCACTCGCGATGAGCACCGCTGATCTTGCACGCGGCGATGCTAATACTGCTGGGACGACACAGTCGTGGCTAATGGAGCTGGCCATCATATATGCCATGTTCCGAAGATTGTCGCTTCTCGATTTGCAAAGGTAAGACAAAGTTCACACGTCGACAACCTTGGAGGTCCTCTGAAACCATACAAATTCCTAACAATTGGATGACCATGAATAGATCAGCTTCGCTCTTCAGAGAGCGAACCAGCCTGTTCTGTGCTTTGTGAAAACGTCCATTTCATTGTTCTACATACGGAGTAAGTAAACTTCCAAGATTACTTAGGCAACTTGCACCTGATTCCTGACGGTCCCCAATAGTCTTCGCGTGCAGTGCCCCGAAAACCTTTCGCGTCTGTGTCTACGCGGGCATCGGCTATACTTTAATCTGGGGCATAGTTACCTGGTGTATCAACTTGACAACGTGCACCCCAATCGCATTTGCATATGATAAGACGATACCAAACGGCACTTGTCGGACGCAAGCCGTCACGGGAACCATCAGTGCCGCACTATCGCTTCTGGGTGATGTCTACATCCTGGTCCTGCCCCTCCCCATCTTGTGGCGCCTCAAGATCAACACCAGAAAGAAGATTGCCGTCATCGGTATATTTCTGTTGGGGTCATTGTGAGTTACCGCCGTTCCCCCACCACCTGGCCCCGGTGTCCTCTTCTGAATCTGACGCTGGGGTGGCAGTGGCTGCATCGCGAGCTTCATCCGGATCTTCGAGGTCGCCCACTTCGTACCGACTGACCCTACGTTCACGCAAGTCTTTGCTGCCACGTGGACCACGCTCGAACAGGGCACCGCCGTCATCAGCGGCAACCTGCCCCTCCTGGGGCCGCTGTTCAAGGGCTTCTTCGGCAGCAGGGGCAACACCACCAAGTCATACGGGACCTACGCCGCCGACAAGGGCCCGACGCTGAGGAGAACTATCCAGAGGAGTACTGCACAGTTCGTCTCTGAGGGTAAAGCTCGGAACCTTACGGTCATCGAGGCGGACGGCCGTAGAGACACTGGGAAGCTATTCACCTATGATGGTTTCGATGACGACGATGATCGGTCCGTCAAATTGCCGATGGAGGAATGGTCGATATTGGTCAAGAAGCAGGTCGAGGTCAAGGTCACTGAGACGCCGACTACTGAGGAGTCCGCTAGCAGTGAAGGTGATGGACGCAGATACGGTTCGCCGAGTGGGAGTCGCTCTGGAGGTGGAGGAACTTTGCCCGATCCGGCAAGCCGCTTCTCAACATAAAAGGTTTACAGTGTTGCCTCGAGAATCTTCTCGGAGTCTAGGGTCTAGTATTGGTAATGCGGACATGAACTCAATTGTGCATATGCCTTCCATAAAAAATCTGTATGAAATATCTGGATAATTGGCCGAAATTGACATATGGCTGTTTGACTTGAAATCGAAGTAAGCTTCAATGTAATGGTGAGAGAACGACGTGAGCAGTGTATAGATATCTATAATCTTCAAGCTAAATCATCAATGTCATTCTTCAAGACGACGAGAGCAACTCTACATCCTCACGGCCCAGCCAAGTTCGGACCCTTTGCCGCGCCACCAGGCTTGGCGGACTGGATGCCCTCCGCGCCAGGCTCATTGATCGAGTTCCATGTTGCCTTGCTCTCCAGAGACTCCTCTATGCGACCGTCGGGTCCTGGAACCCCGCTGTCTGAGGCGACGGGTGCTGCTCCTGGTGCGGCGGCCTCGCTGTGAGCTGGCGCATTGGCTGCGCCGAGACCCTTGGCTGCGGAAGATTTTATTAACCTGCTGAGCAGAGAGGTATTCGGAATATTAAATTTTCTGGGGTTAACACACCAGCCGCATCCTTTTTCAGAAACTTGTCAGAGGGCTCTTGGCCACCTGGAACCTTGGTGTGAGACATGATGCTGTGTGTGGTTCTGCCCTTGATCTTATGTAGACCGTTTACTGTCTAGGAAGTTGGGAGGTATTTTGGTTGAGGATGGCAGATCTTGATTGCTTAGGTGAACGATGAAGGCATAGAGTTTCACCCGCAGACCTTACACTGCGAGTGCATCCTGATATACCCGCTGCAGACTGCAGTCACTTCCCTCGAGGCAATAACGTCACTGCAGATCACCCACGCCAGCCTGACGTCACCGACAAGTACGCTCGTACGAAAGTTCACCACATTGGCTCATGTCGACTATGAAGGGCAAACTCGGCGAGGGAAACGAATCAAAATATGCCTGAAGTCTGCCTTAACATGTGCAGTACAAAGGTAGTGCAAAAAAAAAAAAAAACAAAAAAAAAAATACTACAACCCTCACGGCCCGGAAAGAGAGGAGATTAGGGAGCAATGCTTGAGAGGACAAAGGAAAACCAGCTGACTGTATGTAATGCATACTGTGAGTGTCGCACATCATTTTGTCCGCTCCGGGATAGCCGGCATTCCCAATCCCGTCCATGAGGATTGCTGACCTGAAAACTGTGCCGATGAAGTGTCGAGTATACCTCCTTAGGTAGTGCTTGCTCCCTACCTATGTACAATGTTCAGGGATTCCATATGTCAGTTCGGCGCTAAATCTCCTTCCCAAAACCTCCATGTGTGGTGTTGGTTACTAGCGCCGAGCTAACATTTGGGATCCCTGACCATTGTAGCTGCTGCAAAGACCTCGTCAATCCCACCGAAATCCGGAGTCTTCTTACCCACCACGGCCGTGGTATAAAAGAGAACATTTGACCTCTTGCTCTGTCACAGAACGGTTTCTCATGTTGCACAATCCTCATCACCCATGTACCTAGGAACACAAGTAGGCACCTCGACTTCAGAGATTGCAGTAAAGAGTCTGCAGCCGGGAGACTCGGTCACATTTTCGCAAAATTACACCGAGGCAGCGGTAACGGCGACAGTGCTGAATTCCTCCACCCCGGCATGAAGTTGATTGTAGCCGGCGGCACGGGTGTTGTCGCAACAGAGGTCATCAGGCAGGCCCTGTTGCTGGACGAGATCACCTCGCTCGTCATACTAGCCCGCAAGGCTGTGAGCCTTCCGGACGGACCGGGGTCATCGAAAGCAAGAACCGTGATCATCCGCGACTACGAGGACTACCCGACCGACGTCAAGGCTGACTTCGCGGGCGCGGATGCGTGCATCTGGTGAGTTGGAATGCGGCACTGATTGGAATCGACTTGGCAGGATCCAATGAACGAATGCTGGAAGCTTTCTTGAAGGGAACCGAGCAACACAGACCTGACAACTTCTGCAGGACCGTGGCCGTGACGCCTGGCCAAGCTTCGAGTCTAAGCGAGGCCGAGGTCAAGCGCGTGTGCCAGACGTGCACGCTGGCCGGGCTCGAGGCCCTGTGGGATGCCAAGGTCGCCAGGCCGTTCAAGTTTGTGTACCTCAGCGCGGAGGGGACGCCGAAGGATCTGACACAGAAGCCTCTCTTCTTGGGTAACTACCGGCTGATGCGGGTGAGTGTCCCCTCCTGTCCTTGTGGACTCCCACCTCCCCTTTTGCTATCGCTGTTTAGCTGACGAGCCCCAGGCGGAGACGGAGATCATGGTGCGCAAGTTCGCGGCGGAGCATGACGGTCTGGAGGCGTATATCGCTCACCCGGGTCTGATTACGAGGGGAGGCATGCTGTGGGGCATGGCGCGGTCCTTGAATGTAGTGCCCGGTGTGAGGACCGTGGCTCCGAGTGTGAGCAGGACGGAGGTGGCGGCGGCGATTCTCGACCAGCTCGTGCGCGGGGAGTTTGAGAAGGAGACATTGACCAATGCTGATCTGTGGCGCATTGGACAGGCCGCGATGAAGACGAAGGGGGATACCGCTCACTACTGACCAACAAGAGTCAGCCTCTTTTCCTCTCTCTTTCTTCGCTTTCCAGCAGGCATAAGGCGTCAACTGCATAGACCCCAGGTGTATGTAGGACGTAGGTACCAACATGAGCCTTAGATCTTCTTTTAGTTATTTCTTTACTCTCTTTGCGGGAGTGGCCCAGCCCTTCGTAGCTGGATCAGAAACCGTGATCTGCAGAGATGCCTGTCAGGTGATGTCAACAACGGGCCACCTTGTCGGCGCGCCTGCATGCTAGGCATGCCTGACAGAAGTGTGGAGGAGGCTGCCTTGGCTGGAATGTTTCAAACAGATAAGCGAAAATGATCTCCCCACAAGGCTCGAGATGCGCTGTCAGTGCGACAAAAGGTGTCCGCTCGGAGGTTCGTGCACGTGAGTCCCCCGGACGAGATCAACATTGGATCTAGTCTGCTCCATACGCACTCGTGCGGCCACGATACACTCGGGGAGTACACAGTCGGCGTACAACGCCTGTACAGCTGGTCTCCTCCTAGGCTCGGAAGAACCGACCTCTTTCCTCTGAGGCTGCGAGCCCGAATCTAGGAGCTGTACTTGTGACGGCAGGTGAGCGGTTGGCAAGCAGGGTTGCAGGAACTCTTCGGCGCGAAAAGGGGTTGAGATCGGGAGGTCTCTCAACAATCTCATCTATAGAAGGCTAGATTACATAGCATGTACCCAGTCAGCCCAACGCATTACCGAGACTCACATGCAACGCTACCGCTGATAAACTCGTTGATACTTCAGGCTGTACATGTTGACCAGAACGCCTGCTACTTCCGAATCCACGTGGAGCAAGGGACACCTTGGCTATGCTAAGGGCAAGAGACATCCACCAGTCAATGCCAACATTGTGATGAGCAGCCCTCCCACGACCGAGCCATTGTGGTGTCCCGCGGCGCCAGAAGCCGTGACAGGCGCAGAGGCGGAGGCCGAAGGAGACACAGCAACAGGATGCATGAAACCAGACGCGGCGGGGAAACTTGTAGCCGTCGCTATGATGACACTCGCGTTCAGCACGGCAAGGTTGTCACTGTCCGCCGCGGCAGGCCGCCGAAGGCGCCGCAGCGCCGTAGCTAGGGTAGCGAAAGGGGTACAAACGTTCGAGTCCGTCGCGTTGAACCTGGTGGACTGTTTGCGATCGCGACCTGGTTGTTGGCCGGATCGTAGGTACACCACGTACGCGGGCCGCAGAAACGTGTCACCGAGAATGACTTTGCCGCCCCCTCGGCGGTACTCCTGGCGCTGATGCCCGAAGATGCACTGGCCGCCCGCGGCATGCTGAGCGGCGGGGCCGACGAGCTCGTTCACCGTGACGTTGATCGCCGCGCCGCTTGGTCCGCCGATCTCGAAGGAGAGGTCGTTGGCGCCCGTTGCGATGTCGCAGACTACGGTGGCGTATTCGCCGTCTGCGGCGGTGGCGCCCACCTCTGTGTAGATCTGGGCCACGAGCTCAGGCGGGAGGTTGGTCAAAGAGGCTCCCGAGTCCAAATGGGCGCGAGTGGGAAAGAACGAAGATCCCAGTGCATCAGAGCCAATATTGCTCACGGCACTCAGTCCAGATAGCATGCTGCTCCGATAAGTATGGTTAGAAATCGTTTTCTCTCAAAATTCTGGCTCGTGATCAAGTCTTGGTCCTGTTTCTCAAAAGCCCCGGGTTCGTTGGTCCGGAATTGAATGCGAGGAAAAAGACAGGCAGAACCTGAGAACTCAGAAGAAGATCTGGACTAACACGTTGTACTTGAAGTAGATGGAATCGGTGCCATTCGTCAGAGCAGGCACCAAGCCCAATAGGGTCAGGTTCCCCTGATATTTGGATGTGTCGATTCCACCAAAAAGGATGCTTCCCGTGGAGGCATCTGCTCAAAATTGCTTGTGAGTGGATACCTAAAAGTAGTAGTCCGGCAGTTGATTGTGCACGAGGACTTACCCAGATCGTCGAGCCATAAACTGAAGGCAGGGTAAGCAGTGATGTTTTGATCGGCCAAGGCAATGGGAACATTGGGCTGTTCTAAAGATTCCGCAGCGATGGCCTGGTTGATATTGGGATATTCACTGAAGCTTCCTGTGACGCGTTTCTCTTCAAAGGGCAGGCCGACTCCCATCAATCCATAGGTGTTGTTTGGCTGGTACGCAAGCCCGGCGATAAGGTTGGAAATCGTCACATCTCCAACAGACAACTCATCGGTGATGTATTCTCCCGTGGCGGCAGTCCCGTCCGCATAGGTCGCAGAGAATACTGGAAAGTACTCTTTGGCTGTGGAGTATGCTGCCATGTCATCTGGAAAGGGGAAGTCATTATAACTGCGCCCGGAAGACTTGTGCAAGATAAGACTTCCAACTCCCCAGCAAGCACTGCCCGTCTTTACAGGCCGCATTGTTCGAAGAAGACACCCAGATGTCGCTGCTTCCAGTATCCAGCTGCAGGCTTAGGTTCTGCGGTGGAGTTCTAATGGTGACTTGAATCAAGTAGACGACGGCTTCCAGCTCATTGTATAAACCTACTGCGACCGTACCGTCCCTTGAGGGTTTTCTTCAGCGGAGGTCCCTCAGACCGTGCAATATCGAAGTGCAGCGTTCCAGGCACATGTGCTGCAACATGGGCCTGCAGCGTTGCAACAGCCGTGAGGCAGAGAGAGAACGACTTCATGATCAAGGAAAAGGGAACAGAGAATATTTTGTTTGGAAACGAGAGTAAGATTGAGCAGTCTAGCGTTGATGTGTCCCAAGGTTAGACTGATGAATGCACATAGCCGACACCAATTCGAACACTGTGCTTATCGGATCAGATCACTGTGCGCACCCTATTGCGCCATTGAAAGAAATCTGAGATACATTTTAAACCTTGTAAATTATCAAGCAAAATATTTCAAATTTAAACATACTTTTTATTATTTTTTATCTTTTTATTTGCAGAAGATATTACAAAGTTAATTTTTTTAAAAGTCAGGGTTAGGGTTATTCTCACGATTTCTGTGTGTTTTCACCAAACTATTTAATTTTAAGCTTTTAAAAATATGTATTTGAAAGAAAATAGCTTTTTTAGCTATAAGATATTTTCTTTTAGTAGTTTTAAAGCTTATTTTAGTGAAAACTTCCAAAAACGTTTAAAATACACAGTGATCTAATCCGATAAGCACAGTGTTCGAATCGGTGTCGGCACATAGCGATCTTCGATTTATATATAATTCTGCCAGATAGGCATTGTCCGATTGTGCTGTCGTGAATGAACGTATTTTGGAGATGCTGTAGGACTATAATTAGTTTCGAGTTGCCCTGTAAGCCGTTGCGATATGCTTAGTATGGTGTGTGTGGGTCCAGAGCGAAGGACAATCCTGGGCCGTCGCTACGAGCTCTGCTGTGAAGGAGGCTATCAGCTGAAGCCTTCAATATTCCCTGTCAGCCTAATATTGGCCATTAAAACAAGGCCCAACGAGACAGTTCTCCTTCATTTTCCCAAGATGGTGATGGAAGAGCCGATGAATACAGCACATGTGTGGGGATTATGTGCCTAGGTAGCTCTTGCGAGTGCTCCCTGCCTAGTACCTAGCCGGATACCTAAGCCTTGGCATTTTCCTTGGTGGTTTTAAGTATGCAAATTCTTTTTGAAGGGACACTCTTCCCAGCAGACTTGAACCCGCAAGGCCGGACGTAGTCTTCCACCTTGATTTCCCTCGCCAATAAGTCACGGCTGAATGAGGCCACGTGTTTCGAGGGTCGATTGTCATCAAGTACCTAGAGATGTCGACGCTACAAGGCCAACAACTCTCGTCGACCGATCCTCACTACCGTACCAAGAAAGCAGATGGCTCCGCCAGTCGCTGTGTGAAGCCGATTATCCCATGACCGATTGTCCGAGGGCAACTCTCTGAGCTCTACACTTCCCCCGAGCCTGATCTCCAGGGTCAGCCCGAGTGTGTATGCTCTACTGTTGCCCACAATTTTCACCACTCGTCATGCGAGTTCCTCGACGTTTTCTATGCCCTCCCAATTGGAATCCCCTCCAGCTCCTCCTCACTCCATCGGTCTTCCCCCAACTGTCAAGTTGTGGAGATCGCGGCTGCGCGAACGAGATGATTGCTCCAGAGCTGTGTGTTCAGACATGCTCACGATGTGGACTGGAGCATAGACCGCGCCCGACCCGTGGATGTCAAGGAGACGTCGAAGGGAAAAGTGGGCTGCGAAGAACTACCGTAAACTACCGTAGGGCACTCAAGGTGGTGCGAGCTTGAAGTGGCGTGCAACCGTCGCAGGGACAAAGACAGCGAGATTATGTGATAGGCACAGTGGAGGAAGACTATATAGCAGGTACTGGGCGAAGGAAAGGTCCCTGGAGACTTTGTGGCGAGAAGCTGTTTCGGCTGAAATGTTTCACGTAGAGATAGGCGAACTGGCATCCCTGCAAGCTTCGGAAGGCGCCGTTGGCCCTGACTCGGCCCGCAGGAGGGTAACGCTGAAGCCAGGAACAAGCTCTTGGTCCGCATGACTCGGCAAGCAAGGCCCCTGTAGCTTGTTAGCACTCATGCCAATTCCATTGCGAATTTCCACTCGGACTTGCTGCTTTCAGGTAGGTGCCTGTGGTCGCTGCTTGCAGCTTCTTAGACCTTCACTTTCCCTGCGACAACGACTTCTCCATTTTATACCGTCCCTTTCGACATCTAGATCAGTCCAGCTCCGGCACCTACAATCACGCACCTACTGCTCCTTTCTGCCGGGACGGTTTCAGTAACTCTCGAGTACCAGGAGATTGCCTTTTGAGCCAGGGGCATCACAGTTCCACAGTCTCGGAGCCGGCCCTCCACGTGTTGGGTTCGAAGCAAAAACGCGGCAATCTGCAGGGTCCCCACTCCAACTTTAAATTGCGTCGACGCTGGGGATTCCCGTGTGGTGGTATTTCTTGGGGCCGGCGCTGCCCAAGGCCACGGTTCAAATGCATGGCCAGGAGTCCCAAGGTTGACTTTCCAGACCGGGAACTGCACCCAGGACCAACTTGCCATTGTCACCTCCGAGCCCACCGAATCGTCCCAAGCCTGAGCCCACCACTTCATCGCCAGCTACAAGCCATAGTAGTACAATCGAGTCGAGTTCATACCTAGGCAGACCTCGATCCTCATGCAACGTACAAGGCGCATTAGAAGCATTCTTCTGCGTGCCCGAGATAACGTTCCTGCCAGGCCCGGTTCCACCGTCCCACCTGCCAAAGCAACACCATCTTTACACTTGAGCAGCTCCAGGCTGCTTGCTATCAGCACGTCGGGCAGTGTCGGCCACTACAGCGCGGTGGCTTACTGCGCAGAAGCTCCCAGGAGCTGACGCCGACCTCCCGAGCAAATAAACACGTCAAGCAACAAGTTGGAACGCGGCAAGTGGGCGAACTCAAAGGAGCTATCATGGAGGAGAATCGGGCTCCAGCTGGGAAATCCAGCCTTCCCAGGCCAATGTCACGTTTACCCGCACCCAGGTCTACCGGCATACCAATTCGTCGCCCTCAATCCAAAGACAATCTTGCTGGAGCAGCAGCGGCAGCGGCAGCAACGACAACAACAACAGCAAGCGAGGTCAGGACTCCACGACTGCGCCCGGCGGCTTCGAAAGAACGTCTAGCAACAAGATCGGTCTTTGGTGCGGACAACATTACGAACATTCCCCCTGCCACGCCTACCGGTCTCAAGCTCGCCCCGTCTATTTCGACCACTGCGAATACCAATTCCAGACAACGACCCGTTTCGAGCCTCCCCACGATCCACTCCCAACCCAAGCTCCCAAGACCAACAACAGCAGGCAACGGCTTCTCAAGGCTGCCTCGAGACCGCACGATGGCCGCGCTTCCGGAGCAGGACCTCCCCGGAGACCAACAAGGCCCTTCGAAACTGCCCGGCTTGGGGAAGCGACCGTCCTCACAGTGGATATCTCAAGCGGCCCTCACGCGAAATCGAACGCCGAGTATCACAAACATGTCCCCCGGTGGCACCTCATACGCTTCGCCTTCGCGGGAGACTCCTGTAGACGAAGATACACTGGGCGATGAGATAGAAGGGTTCAGCGTGTCGGCGCAGCGCCCGTCCTTGGCAGAAAGAACCGTCGAGACACTGTCACATCTGTCTCCATCTCCAGCTCTGAAGACCAGGGTCTCAAACTCCAACTTTTTCGAAGCTGAGCCGTTCGGGTCGACATCGAGGCCAGCTAGCAGACGTGGTTCTCGACCCGCCTCTAGCCGGCGATCTGAAAGCGCCAGGCCCCCGTCTCGGCAGCCATCTGTCGGTAGACCTGGGTCTAGCTCTGGCCCTGGACAGCATACAGCGGTGACCAACCCCTTCAGGTCGCAGCTGCCCTCAATCGATGATTCATTTCCTCGTGGCCGAACTACAGGGACTCTCATGAAGACGCCCTCGAAAGTGGATCTGAACGGAAGCATGCCCGACAAGACGGCGACTTCCTCGGTTATGCCCCTCTCACGGTCTAGAACGCCGAGTTTGGGAAAGATCAGTTACGACCCAACGTCGCCGCCTGGGGCCAAGATGGTCCCATCGCGCCATCTCCAGCCCCGGTCATCCGTAAACGGCGGTCCCAAGAAGACTGCCGCACCGGTCAGAGGGAAAAACAATGTGCCAGCAATGCCTCCTAGGAAGGGATCGGTGACGTCGCAGAAGTCCTCGACAACGGCTTCTGGTGAAGATGCCACGTTTTCTGCCGCGTCCACAACATCAACACAGACGGCTGCTTCGGGCCAGGAGTCACCCCAGTTCAAGAAGTCGTCAGCTGCGCTTCGAGAGCAAATTGCGAGGGCGAAGGCGGCCAAGCGCGCGGTGGCTCAACAAGCTCCTGCGCAAGACAAGATCTCGGGACCGAATGGGTCAGCGGAGATGCCGGTCATTCCCACGGACCAAACCTTTGACTTTGGCCTGGCCGATGACCCCTTCAACCTGAAGCGTGACGCCCACTCGGCCTCAAAAGTGCTTCAGGGGCGCGTAGCGACCGCCAGGACCAGCGGTAGGCTCAATATCGCTGCTCTTGGCTTGAAAGAGATTCCATCTGAAGTCCTGAACATGTACAGCTTGGAGTCCATTGGAAAGAATGACGGCAGTTGGGCAGAGAGTGTTGACCTCACGCGCTTCGTGGCTGCAGACAATGAGTTAGAGATGATTGACGAAAAGCTATTTCCCGACACTGATCCCGAGAAATTTACCGAGGATGACGACCCACCGGTCTGTATGTTTGGCGGCCTCGAGACATTGGATTTGCATGGCAACATGCTGATCAGCTTGCCTGCTGGCTTGAGACGCCTCATGCTGCTGACGTCTCTCAACTTGGTATGTACCGGGACGAATGTATGAAAATCAAGAAATGCTAACATTAGTCCAGTCTTCGAATCGTCTTGCCAATAATTGTCTCGAGATCATTTCCCACATTACGCCTCTGCGAGATCTCAAGCTTGGCGGGAATCTACTATGGGGGACTCTGGAAGCATGCTTTAGCCGCCTCGTCAATCTCGAGATCCTCGATCTGCACGGCAACAACCTTCAGGGAATGCCTCCCAGCTTTGCTGAGCTCCACCGTCTGCGAATACTCAACCTCAGCGAAAACAGCTTTGAGTCATTGCCGTTCGATATCTTGTCAAATCTGCCGTTGACGGAGCTCAATGTCCGCAAGAACAAGCTGTCGGGCGTCCTCATCAAGGATGATGTTGAGGCACTGCGTTCCTTGCAGAATCTGGACGTGTCGTCGAACCAGCTCACAGCAATTGCGCGACCAACCAGTGATCTGAACATGCCAGCACTCACGCAGCTGTGCGTGTCCATGAATCGCATTCAGACATTGCCAGACATGTCGTCGTGGGCCGAATTGACCACGCTGACCGCGGATGAAAATAGTATCAATGCCTTCCCTGACGGGTTTACAAGTCTGCAGAAGCTGAAAAGCGCCGACTTCTCAAGCAATGATATTCGGACAGTACCTGCGGAGATCGCACGCATGGATCACCTGGCTATGCTCCGACTGAGCGGTAACCCTCTTCGAGACAGACACTTTATCTCAGCGTCAATCGAAGAGTTGAAGGAAACTCTGGCAGGTCGCTTGTCGCCACCATCCACGGCAATGGATATGTATGATGCCGGAGGTAGACCTATCGCCGAAGCCATTACGAGTAACCATGCTAGCCCAATGGGTCACGCCTTTGAAGCGTCCCCGAAGAGCCAGTCGCGTCAACATGAGGAGACGGACACCGACGACTTCGCTACTCCACCTACCTCTACACCGGCTTCGCCTGCTAGGATGCGGGCTTCCAGTATAGTCACGACGTGGCAGATCAAGCCTGGCGGCGTGCTCGATCGGTCAGGCTCGCAGTCCTCGTCTCTTCACCCCGTGGCTTGCTCAAAGCTTGCCAACGCACACCAGATCCGCGAGGTACAATTGCACCACAACCTGTTTTCCTCGCTGCCGGACTCGCTCAGCTTCTTTGCCGACACATTGACGACATTGTCGCTTTCGCATAATCATCTGGAAGGAGAAACATATCTGTGCAAGAGCGAGGTGCTTGAATTGCCCGTGCTGAAGGAGCTCAATCTATCTTCCAACCACATCACGAGCCTCGCGCCACTCGTCAGCCGCCTCATCGCTCCACGTCTTGAGAAGCTGGATGTCAGCATCAATCGCATCGCCTCGTTGCCCTCGAGCAGCGACAAGGAGAAGGGAGGACGGCTCCTCCGTGACGTCTTTCCCAACCTGAGCGTCCTCCTCGCCGGGACCAACCATCTCGCTGAGCTAGACCCAGAGAGCATCCGCGGTCTCAGGACCTTTGACGCCACGAACAATGACATTGCGCACTTGAACCCGCGGATTGGCCTACTAGGTGGCCCCGGAGGGCTGCAAAGATTGGACGTGACCGGCAATCGTTTTCGCGTCCCACGGTGGAACGTGCTAGAAAGAGGCACGGAGGCAACACTAAGGTGGTTGCGCGGACGAGTTCCTGTGGCCGAGATGGCCGCCTGGAGAGTCGAGAGGGGCGGCGGTGGGGAGAGTGCTAGTGATGTGGACTGAGTTTCTCGACGAAGTCATTGTCTTCTTTCCCCTCTATTTAGGGCGAATCTCAACGTCGGCTTCACTACGGAAGCGTGAGCAGCCTGTGGCTAGGCTCTTGGAGGCACAGGAGCCTTGCGGAACGAGCTTCGTTCCTAGCACTCCTGATTCCGGCCGCCATAACGTTTCTTTCAAACCACTTTCGGCTTTGACTACACAATGGTCGGCATTGCAAGAGCTCAAAGCCTGGATTTTGTTTCCCTGGCTGGCCTAATGGCCCGTCATAGCCACGCGTTGCGTTGCACTGAGAGACGAGCTCGAAAAGTCATCCGGTCTCAAGCGAGCGCGCTATTGATGGTATTTTTCTGCGCTTTTGATCCGCTAAATTTGCTTGTACAACTATATTTTGCTGAGATGAGCAAGGCGGCGATACCACTTCTGCTTCTATATTTTACTTTCCTCCTGTAGGGCCGCGGGCAGGTCGTGCCCAAGCAAAACTTGTCGGCGTAGGACACGGGCGTTGACTGACTATACAATCACGGGATGGACGAACGAGTGAATGCAGGGAAGATGAAAGTTGGAACGGGATGAACCAGCGGGAGAAGGGTCCAGTACTATTTTGTAATAATTATCTAGGCATCCTGATATACAAGACGCAAGTGCAACACCAAAGTCACAACACAGCCGGCATGAACCGCGCGGAACGATGTTCCGGGACGATTTTCTGCCCAGCATCGTTCAGCCCATCAACCCCATCCCATGTATCCTCCGCACAGACTCTACATCTCTGCTGCATCAATGCCTGTCACCACCTGGCGGGTGTGAGGATGATGAGCCCGGGTCCGAACTTGGCGCGCTTTCGCCGACCCAGACATTGGACGGACGAGACAGCTGTCTAGTGGGACCGATAGCTGACTCAGGAAACTTAGTTCAGTAGCGGCGGTCGCACTTGGGCGGCATGATGATATCACGCGTATCAGCAGGCGGGCGGAGGCTTGGAGCTGAGGAGTAAGTAAGATTTTGTGTTCCGCAACATCCCCAACGATTTGTCCGAGCGTTAGTCTCGCGCGACGCCACGTAGGCTTGGGTTACGTGTGCTTGGAGGGTGAGAAAAGAAGATGGAAAAAACAAGAGGCAGTGCTTGGGCGGCTATGGCTTTCTCCCAACCTCATGCTTGGAGCTGCGAATTTTCAAAGTCGACCTCCTGGAATCTCGTGAGGCGCCAGAAGTTGTGATCGTTGAAATCTACCCTGTCCGGCGGACTATATATACTGGCGGTGAGAGATTCAGATATTGAACCATGCAAAGCTTACGGAAAGTCATATGGCTGGCCATGGGTGAGACAAACCCCTCCCACTCCTCAGAAACATCATCATTTCAGACAGAAACACTGACGATCTCGCGAACGCAGCCACGCTCCTCCTCTCCTCGGCCTCGGCCTCGGCCCAGTCCGGCTACGGCGGCGACTACGGCGGCAGCGGCAGCGGCTACGGCGGCGGCGGAGGCTTCGGCTCCGGCGGCAATCCCTTCCGCGGTGGCGACGGCGGCTCGGGCTTCTTCGACGGCATCTCCTCGGCGATGCACCGGCGCACCGTCCACGGGATCCTCGCGGGCGTCGCATTCGTGATCGTGTTCCCGCTCGGCGCGATCGCCATGACGATGCTGCGGGGCCGGTGGGCGCTGTGGACGCACGCGCTCGCGCAGCTGGCCGGATGGGTTTTGTTCGTGGTGGCTGCGGTCTTGGGGTTCTTGTTGGTCCGGGGGTTCAGCCTGCCGGGGAGTGATGGCGAGGGCTGGTTGGTGAGTCTGCCCTCCGTTTCCGCTCCGAGCCTAATGATTTGAGAAAGGGGAAGCAAGATGGAATGAAGGCAGTGCGGAGGGCACGTCGAGCAGAAGACGGGGCAAGACCAGGAGCGCTGACAGAGTACGTGGCAGCTCCGCGATCCCCAGGTAAATTACCACCCCATTCTCGGAATCGTCATCTTCGTCTTGATAGCCTTCCAGCCTTTGCTGGGCTACCTGCACCACAGGCAGTACAAGGTCCACCAGCGCCGGACGTTCGTCTCGCACGTCCATCTGTGGAACGGCCGGCTTGTGATCGTCCTGGGCATCATCAACGGCGGGCTGGGGCTGAAGATCTCCGACGCGAGCGACATGGTCAAGCTGGCATACACCATTGTCGCAGCAGTCCTGGGTGGAGCTTGGCTTGCTGTGACTCTGCTGGGCGAGGTGAGGCGATCGAGGGGCAGGAATGTGTTTGGACGGGAGAAGAGCAAGACTAGGGGCAGGGGCAGGACTGTGAGGATGGAGAGGATTGACAAGGCCGTCAGGGCTGGGAGCGAGGATGGAAACGAGGCCGGGGCTGCAAGGCGGTATGCGTAGACTGGGCCATACTGGCCCAGTCCCTCCGGGAGCCTCACACCCCACTGCGAAAATAACGTTTCGTTGTTGTTCGGTTTAAGAATCTGTTGTGATGAACCAAGGGGCTCGGATTGGTGGCATCAGGAGAACAAAGCCTCGGCGACAGCGACGTTGTCGGTTTCACTTGATGCACATATGTTGTCTCAACATACATTCTCTTGAAAGTTCTGAAGCCTGGAAGAGACAATGAGAAGATCGCAATGGACGGAAGCCTTGGTACGGCCCGGATTGCTCATTTAACCAACTGTCTCCTCGGCCGGTCACAGGTTCAGTTTGCGGTCTTGCTTCCCACCATGCTGATTAACACTTGAATCTCACCAAGAAGATTCCTACCATGAAAGGCACGCACTGTCCTCCTTACAACATGAGGGGAGGATCACCACCTAGACTCCCCGCCTCTCACCACTCTGCACCCGCTCCGACCGAGGACGGAGACCACCTCCCTCGACACACAACACCAGAGGATCTGCGCCGATCTGATATCCAGTCTCTCGTCGAGAAACATCCTGATCTCCGACCTCATTCTGTTCGTGAGAAGAGACCCGAGGAGCTTCATCTCATCATGCCCTCCCCGAACGTGGCCGTCGCAGCCAAGCCATCCGCTCCGCATCCCTCAACAACGGCTCACTATCACGCCCTTCCGCCTCCGCATGCCTCTCTCGAAAGCAGTAAGGGAGTACTGGGTCCGATTGCGGAGAGCGTCGAAGAGCCAGCGCAAAGCAACATCGGTCAGCGCCCTGCACTTTCAGAAAGCGGATGCCACGATGATCCCCGGACCAGTTCCGCGAAGTCGAGCTTGTCCCCTCCACAGCTCATCGACAGCGTCACGATGCCCGAGCAGCAGCACTCCTCGTCCGAAGACGGCGATACTCCGGTCACACCCGGGTCAGGAAGTGTTGGGTCCGATGTAATCGAGCGTCTCATGCCGTCCAGCTCGGAGCCCACTACCTACACCGCCTACGGCCTTGCGGATCGAGACGGAATCGTGGCGATGCCGACTCAACCTCTCCAAGGCAGGGCTGACAGCCAGCCAGCCTCGACTTCTGCCCTGGCAGAGCTGGACGTCATGAGAGATGAGCTCGACCTCCTTCTCCCATCGGCCCTCACCATAAACCATTGCTTTCTCCAGGATCTTCTCGAGACGACGCGCAAAGTCGGCCGCCGTGAGGGGCTGGACGAGGTCTACCACTCACTTCAGCAACGCTCAACTTCGAAAACCCTTGGCACTGCCGAGAAGAACATCCTGAAGCGCGAGGCCGACACAGTCTACCACCTCGCTGGTTCCGTCGACTTCTGGAAGAAGCCCTTGGATGCTCAGGTCGAGAGCTTGCAACATGAGCAGGTAACAAGGCTAAACGAGGTTTGGGAGAAGGTTGGCCTTCTTTTCGAAAAGGCGTACATCGCGGTCGATCCATCACGGACCACAGTCGATGCTGACAGGACCAAGGCTATTCTTCTTCCCGGCGAGCTTCAGGTCGCTCTAGATGTACTCCAGCCAGGATATGTGTCCGCTGCAGGGTGCCAGACATCCGCGAAAAAAATGAAGAAGGATGGACAGCCCGCCATTGTAGCCAGCGCGCGAAAGGGAATGGATGAGGAGACCAAGGTTGCGCAGCAGTCGAAGGTCAAGCGGAAGGACGCTGATGATGAAGCACGTCGGCCTGTGAAGAAGACGCACCAAGTCCACAAGAATGAACAAAAGGGACCGACTGGGCCAGGGAAGCTCGATTGAGGTGCGAAGGGTACAGGTTTTGGGTGAATGAGGATGGCTCGGGGATCCGGTCTTTGTACCTGATTAGGATGGGGCTTAAGGTCGCTTTTTCGGTGCCGTCTAATTGACTCTGTTCACACATCTCGTGCGTTCATCTATATCACCGGTTCCGGTGGTATGCTGGTTCGCGGCAGCGCATACCTCAGCCAAATGCTAGCAGATTCCACGGAACAAACCCAGCATAGTATAGTGAAGAAGCGACGCTGCCAGCTTGCCTCTGACTGACCATCTCTCCAGAGAACCTTCTCAATGAGACAGCCAATACCTTGTAAGATGAACAAGAACCATAACCCGATGCTCACTTGCCAGACATGTCCATCTCTGGTCAGACTGACGCCGGACCAGGCGTGCCATATGCCGCTCAGGCTGTACGCCCCAAGGACACCAGCCACTCTGCCGATGTCCTTACCAAGGAGCTTAGTGAACACGGTCCTCGCGGGAACGTACCCTAGGTTGTACAAGAAAGGTTGTGCTCCTTGGTGCCAACGACAAGTCCAGAACTCCAAGAAGCCGCTCGACGCGAAAGGCTGCAAGAACAGCCGGTTTGGACAGCGAGGATGTAGCAACACATGGCACCCCTCCAGGCCAAGCCGGATCACAAGCAGGCCGCTCAGAACAAGCAGCTCTGCGGCTGGAAACAAGTACGCGAGAGGGAATACCAACAGAGGGCCGTACTCCCACGCCATATTTCTCGGTACATGCTTTCTTCTGGACTCATCGACGGCGATGTCGAAAGAGGCGTATCTCGTCTCCGTGAACAGTCGCCAGGCATAGGCAGCGTGAGATTTCCAATCCTTCAGCCCGTGATCCGCATCGTCCAGCGCGGCCCGCAGCACTGGCGGCTTGTGCGCTCGGGCAACTGTGAGGTCCAGCAGCTTGAAGCTGTAGAAGAAGGTCGGGATCCGGAGGGCGACGTTGGCGATGGGATCGCCGGCGGGAAAGGCAAGAGGCAGGGCGAGCACGTATGCGCCGGCAACGAGACCGGTCACCCGCGTTACAAGGATCGCGATCCAGCGGGGGAATAGCCGGTACGGCCTGAGGCGGCGCTGCCGCTTCCAGAGCTCCTTGAGCAGTGCACATTCCGTTGCTGCGAACGACAGCGAGATGAGGGCGTTGGCATAGAGGGTGATGCCGGTGGTGAGGTGGATGACAAAAGAGGTAAAAGCAGTCCTGCCCAGAGGCGAAAAATAGATGGAGACGCCGGCGAGGGACAGGGCCCCAAATAGGTTCACGATGTACCAGTCTGATCTTGCCATCATGGGATGCAGGAGTAGATCACGGTTGGTGTTCAGTTCAGGCGCGTACCCGTTGCGTTTCAGCCGCAGCAAGGGCGCGGCTCTTTACTTATGCTCTGTGCACTTGCACGACCTACTCAAGTACTTAGTTAGGTACTTAGTGTAAGGGTCGCGTTGGATCAGGTCGGATACTAGCAGGGATTAGCATCCTCACAGAGGTATGCATCAATGATGAGGCCGAACTGTCATGCTTCTCATTGGTGTGAAGAAGCCAGAATCTTCAAGCAGATGACCTAAATGCCAGACTCAGTGGTCTGACCAATCTACGTCTTGCCGTACGCTTAGAGGCAAGATGGTGATGATAATGGCATGATGAGAAGGATATCAAATTTTCTCCAAACGCCTAAGTGAAGTGGAAAATATTGATTATTTCCAAGCCCCGGGCCGTACGCCTGACCCAGAATACCGTTCATCTAAATCCGCCATCCAACCCCCAAACACCGTCTTGGCATCAGTCGTCTCGATCTTGGCCGCGCCCCCAAACGCCCAGATGTCACTACACAGTCCCCTCCCGCCGATGTCCTTCGCGCCGCCGACGGCGTTATCCAGGCCCCTCTTCTCATCCACGTCGGCCGGGAGCCGCACGTCGTCTTGCGTCAGCGCCAGGCGGCGCATGAGCTGGAAGGCGTTGCCCTGGCGCATGCCGCTTTGATGCTTGAGCAGGTTGGCGTGGACAAACATGGGCAGCGGGTGCGTGGGATCGGTCTCATCGGCGTATTGGGACGGTGGCGGGTCTAGCCCGTATTGCAGCATCGCGGCGCCGCAAAAAGTCTCTCTGGTGCCCCTCTTGAAGGTGTTGCCCAGGACGGCCAGCCAGCGTGGGGCTGGCGTGTAAGGGATGCCAAGGGCTAGGTGAGCGTAGCGGCTGTGGACGAGGTCAGCATGGCCCAATTCTTTTGAACTCATCACGAGGTAGTAGTGTCGTGTGTAGGGAGTTGGGCAAGCTCACAAGGTATCTTTGTCCCCTCCACTGAACCAGTAGTCGCCCTCCGTCTGCATGTATGAAGCGAGATACAGCGCAGCCAGGTTCAGGCCACCATTGCCGCTCTTGGCGATGAGCATCTGGCCGCTGTCGAGCTCCCACGCATCGTGACACGGGATCCCCAGGACACGGTGGATGGCATTGTCGGGGTGGTCGCGGTTCAAGTCAGGCCAAAAGATTGCCTGACCCCCTTTGGGATCCCTAAACAGCGATGTCTCAAAGAGCGGGCTGACATCCGCCAACGGGAAGTTGTCTGAGTCCAGGTAGAGCACTTCGTCGAAAGATGAGCGAAGGATGGCCTCGGCTTTGAGCTCGAAGTTCTTCCACTTGCCAGGGGCCTTCTTCGTAGAAACCTAGAAGGCGGCATGTCAGCACACACGTACGCACACACACACAGAGAGAGAGAGAGCGAGAGAGAGAAAAAATTAGAGGAAGGGGGAGAGGAAGATATTATCTGTTCCATTCTCAGACTCACCATATGTATCCCCACGCCTAGACCTTTCAACGTCTCACGATCCTTCTCCGCCGTCAACTCCCCCTCGAAGTGAAAGACCTCCACGCCGCCCTTCCACCCCAGCCTCTGCAGCTCCCTGACGCAGACGACAGCCCTCTCCACGGTCCGGTGATTCCCCGCCGCGATGACCACGCCCCGCGAGCCCCTGACCACCCGCGACCCGTCCGGCGCGTACCCGGGCCCGAGCAGCGCGTTCTGCCCCTCCTCCCTGCTCCGCGCCGCCAGGAACTCCACCGCCGCCGTCCTCATCTCCACGATCTGGGCCTCGGAGACGGCGACCCACTTCTTCCGCTCCGAGCCCAGCTGGTCCGCGTTCACCTGCCGGTCCAGCTGCCGCCGTGGGCACGCGACCTCGTTCTGGCCCACGGCCTGGTCGTGGCTCAGCACGGGTCGCGCAAGGAACGCCCTCGCGGCGGCATGGAGCCGTCCCGGCGCCAGCGCGGCGACCGCCGACCCGTCGCCGTCGCTGTCAATCGAGGCAGATGCAGCAGACGCGAGCCGCGACGCCTCGAAGGCGGGGGGCGTATCGATCCACCACGGCGGCTGCGCTGCCAAGGCGCCATCGTCTTCTGCCGAACCGCTAGTACCACCGCTACCACCATTTAGCAGGTCTTGCAGAGAGGTCCCCGACGCCCCCAGGAGCGCGGAGTCGCGCTGGTGGTACACCCAGAGCACGCAGAAGACGAGGGTGGCGGCCACGAGGGCGGCGGCCCAGCGCGCGGCGGCGCGGGAGCGGATGAATGCCGGCCACGTGTCGGCGTGAAGATGATCGAGTGGCGTCATCGCAGATGCATCTGGCGGGCGTTGGAAAAGTACTTGAAGACGAGGACACACGAGATCGTTTAACATGCGGGATGGTTCATCTCGCAAAGAGACATGGCATTGAAAGGTGCATTAGTTTTCGATGCCGCGCGTGATGTACTGTAGTCGTTGAACATCTGTCCTCGGCCGCTGAGCGTTTCGATGACGAGTCCCCGCGGGGCAGTGTTCCAGGATTAGACACACTTCCCCTCGTGGACTTCACAAGTACATACCTGCACGGCCAGCCCTCCCTGAATCAGTCAACACCACAAATTGAGCGCTGAGGCACACACGACATCCGCATCTATGACTGCGGGTTGAATTGGATGAAGTGAGATTTGACTTCCAAAATGCTGCTGCTGAACTGATACCGAGCAAACTCTTCCGTTACAAGTGAGCAATGACTATGTTTCCAGCACCATCTGACAATTCCAAGTTACAAGCTGCTGCTTGGGATAGCCGCTAATGGACCGTCAACCAAATCAAAATCAGAAATGAAGAAGCTCCTCAGCCATCTCAGCCGCCCATTTCACGATGCTCAAACGGCCGACGACTCACGAGCGTCTTGCACCGGCGACTTTTAGACAAACTCCACAACGTCCCGCAACCCGGCGACGAAATCGGGGTCAAACTCGTTCAACCAGTCCGGGTCGCCCGCTGGCTTCTGCCGCGTCTCCCCGTCCTGCACACTCGGATCCGATGTTCCTGAAGCAACTTGACGGGCAAGAATGTCCCGCTCTAGAATGGCTTCAAGGCCATCTGACGTATCGATGTCCAGCTGCTCCGCTCTCTGCCACCACTCGGTTGGCAGAGCTTCACCAGCCTGGCCACCGGGGTCTTTTGACACTTGCCCGTGATAGTCTGCCTCATTCACGACAATCTCATCACTCAGGCTATAACCAACACGCACCAGATCGATCGACTCATCAGCGACCTGGTCCTTCTGGAAACCTAACTTTGAAGAATTGACACCCATATCTTGCTTTTCGCCGACGGCATTGCTCTTCCCGTCGACTTGAAGTGCCTCAAGAATCGAAGTAGTGAACTCATCATCGTAGTCCTGGGTACATTTCCTGGGCTTCTTTGGATCGCGCGCATTCTTACTGTCGACTCTGGCTCCGTAATCGACATTCAGGACCAGAAAATCGTCGTCCGACATGCTATCGAACATAGCGTCGACGTCTGCAGCCTGATTGTGCACTTGATTCCTCGTGCTGCGAGACACCGCTGTGTTGGCTTTGCCAGAGCCAGTGATGTCGCGCAGCACGTTGCTGTCAAGCAGTCCATCGTCTTTCGTGAGGTCGATCATCCCTTCCTCATCAAGATCGTAGATGCTGAGGTCTATTGTCTTCCTAGGGCGAGAAGTGCTCGGCTGACTGGGATGTTCACCTGTCTTCGACACCCGGGCCTGAAGTTTGGCCTTTGAGGATTTCTTGGTCACTTTGCTGCGATCGTGAACACAATTCGGCTTGGAACGATCCAAGGATGGCCCGATCCTGGTCTCTTCTGCTTCATAACCGACCTCCTTCTTCTTGCCATTGTCATGATGCTGCCGTGGGGGTCTCTTGCTGCCGTTGCGACAGCAGTCATGGCCACAGTCATCTCCACGAGCTGTCTTGCCTCCTCCAGCCTGAGAGCAAGAGTGTCCGCACTTGTATCTGCCGTTGGGAAGCCGCAGAGGCTGTTCAAACGACGGTGCCATATCCTCTTCTTGTTGCGTTCGCTGGCTCCGGGATGCTCTCGAAGGTCCAGGTGGCTTTTCCCCGAAGTTTCCATCGCGATCGATCAATTGAAAGCTCTCGTCGACTTGCTCTGTCTGAACCTCTTGCCCTTCTTCGCGGGTGTGCTGCGTCGCGTGATCCATAATCTCCAAGAGCTCATCATCATCAAGGCCATCGTCGAGGCTTGAAGATTCACGTCGCACACTAACATCACCAACACCCGGCGCTTCCGAGGGCTGTCTGAGTTTGGGTGGAAAGGACGAGGCGGGTATGTCATGACCCAGCTCCGCAGAAACAGCCGTTCCAACAATCTCCTCACACGCGAAGCGGCAGACAATTTTCTCACAGGCATCTTCTGGTGACCAAGTGAAAAACACTCGACGAGTGTTGCCGCCCTCCTCCCGGAACATGTTGAGAGAATCTCTCCGGAAATATGCTGAGACACCTGTTGTTGTCACAGCCATGAATGTGACGATGGGTATCCTGCCATGCCATTCTCCCCTTCTGTTCGTGAAGGCAAGGAAGGCATCAACGTGTACCAGTGGCTTTCCTTCGGCGTCAAAGGTCTTGTTTTTGATGTTCGCCTTGACTGTGAGCCTGGGGAACGACGCCAAGGCATCCAGCATCTTTTTCCCAAACGGCGGGTTTCGGCTGGCGATCCTCTCGATTGTACCAGCGTCTGTGTTCGCGAGACTTGCCACGGTCCTGATGTTGTTCGACACCAGCTTGCGCATGAGAACTGGACCAATTTGTGCAACCTGGAACAGCTGCATCGCTTTACCCTCCCAGGCCTTGGCCGACATCGACCTGGCTAGCTCAAGAGCTGTCCAACATGCTTGTCCATCCATTTCGGACCCTTTGCACTCTATAGTCGCACGGACTAAGCGGTGCATCACATCGAGAACTCGATTCACTTCGCCACGGAGACGCTGCCGCTCCAATCCGGTGGCCTTTGGATCGACATGCCCCAGTTCCATCTGTATGAGTAGGGAGACTTTGTGAGCGCTCGTGCTCAGGGTGCTTCCTACTGGATACATGATGAAGGGGTCGTTGTTGATGCCCCGAAAGATTTCTTTGTCACTGGCTTGCCATCGAACGTCGCTCAATTCGGCGGCGCCACACAAAGCGATGAGCTGTGATAATCAGCGGATGTTAGACCGCATGCAGGAAGAGACTTACCATTTCCTGAGTACTGGCTCCTCGTGGGATGTCCAGTATTTGTTTCATTGTGTCGAAGCGTATCATGTATTTGGACATGGCACGACCGTACTCTGTTGGGGTGAATGTGGCGTCGCCGGCGATCAAACGAGCATTTCGGAGGCGAGATGTTGCCGAATCGCAAATTTGCGCGAGTTGAACATCAGTCGTGGTTGCATTGGAGCCCGCAGTCAAGTCGCTATAGTATCTCGGATTTTGTCCAAGCCTGACGCTGAGGAACGTCCCCGACAGCCAAGTCTTAGCCCCATTGCTATCACTGAACGTCTCGAGACTGATTTCGGAGTTCAAGTGCTCGATAAGGTTCTTGTGAAGTGTGCTTTCGAGAACCTGCTGACCTGACCCGAGATCTTCGTATCGCTTCTTGTTTCGGAGTCGTGTGAGGATGATGGCAACCGCACTGTTGCCAAATTGAGGACGTCCAGCGCGCCCCAGCATCTGCATCACCTCCAAATCACTGTACTCGCACAATTGCCCGTCTTGGTAGCACATTGTTCCTTTGAGCAAGACGGTGTGGCAGGGAAGATTGACGCCAACCGCAAGTGTAGATGTACAGCAGATGACGCTGAGATTCCCTTCCAAAAACGCCTCGTGGACCGCCTGCCGGTCATCGGTGTCTAGACCAGCATGGTGAAAAGCAACTCCGTACCGGACCAGCTCTTGAAGGTCTGGGTCGATGACAGCAACTCTCTTCTTTGGTTCAGGCCAAAGTCTCGCGCCCGGCTGCCGCTGACTCCAGTCTCTGGCCAACTGCTTCGCCGCATCGAGGCAGCTCTTGCGTGTCATGCAAAAGACCAGCATGGGTTTTTTCTTGGAGTGTCTCGCTACGTAGTTCCATAGCTGCCCGTTCAGAAAGCTGTCGAAGGCATGGTCGGATAGCCTCGAGTCAATTCCGTACACCCTCTTTTCAAGTTGAACGGGACGGAACTCCTCCCCAAAGATTTTGCGGTGGGATGGGTCGTGCGGATTGGCGTGGTTCTTCCCCAGCCATGCTGCAATGTCTTCGGAATTGGGGACCGTTGCGCTCAATGCAATGAATCTGACCTTGCCGCCGTACGTCTTCATGCGCGAGACAACAGCCTCGAGCGTTGCGCCACGAGACTCTTTGAGGATATGAACCTCGTCGATGAGGAAAAGCTCGACAAGATCAAGAAGCTTGCGGTGATCAGACCCTGCTGAGTGTCAGGAAGTCGTTGTGGTGCATGGATTCAGTTCACTCGATCAAGGAGTAAGGCAACACTGACAGCTACGTGTGATGGAGTCCCACTTCTCTGGAGTGGTGACTATGATTTTGGCTTCACGCACGTTCCTCATGTCGGCTCTGGACGTGTCTCCAGTCAGCTCGGATATCGGCATTGACAGTACTCCGAAAGCTTTTTTCCACTGTACAGCCTTCTCTTTGCAGAGAGCCTTGGTTGGTGCGAGATATATGATCTTCTTATTGGGTTTATCATGCTGGTTGGCGAGCTTGCAGATTGCGATCTCCAGCAAAGCGGTCTTGCCACTACCTGTCGGCGCTGAGATGACCACATTGTCATCAGTTTCGTAAATCGCACTAAAACACTCTGATTGAACAGCATTGAACAGCTCAAACGGAAACACTGTCCTGAACCTGTCCGGGATGACTTGGCTTGGGCTGAGAAGAGTCGCTCGAGGGGCCGTCAGAGAAGCGCGAGGCCAGGAACGGCGCCCAGAGGCTGGTGGGCATGGCGAGGATGTTAAGCTTTCAGGTCCACCCATTTGTCGAACTCTGGATCCCAGTATGGATCCTGGATAAGAAATCGATGGTGGGGGTTGCGATGGCCCGACATCGATTCCGACGGTATCATGCCGTGCCGGGTATTCGGAGCCTGTTCCAGTCCAGCTCCGTTAGCGATCGCCTCGGAGCCTCCTGCTGATCCACCAAGAGGCTCACCAAAACTATCAAAGGCGGCATTTTGGAGCTCTGAGGCCAGAGGAGTGGGAGGCTCGGCTGCTGGAAGGCGTTGTCGCTTGGAATGGACAGTTGGGAGGCGGTCCTCTGAATCTGCAGAAGATCGTTTGCGTGGTCCCTTGGAGCAGTCACGTGAGAGGCGATCCTCTGAATCTGCAGACGATAGTTTCCGTGATCGCTTGGAGCTCCCAGAATGACCTTGGTGGTTTCTTCCAGGCCCCTGACCTCTCATTCCCGGTCCTCGTTGGGGCATTTGGACGAATTCTTGGCCATTCTGTGCCAAGAGGCCTTGATTAGGCCCATCAGGATGGATTGTCCCCGATGGGAACGCCATGGGAGTGTACGGCGACGGTGAATGGTAAGAAGCTTGGACGAAGCCCGGGGAATACCCAGGCCAAGACCAAGATGACTGCATAGGCACTGAATTGGGTGCCTGGCTGAAGTTCGGTGTGAGGGTATGCTGGGAGCAGTATCGTTGCATGGGCGCTGGTGCGTTCGCCCAGTGGCTTCCCGATGGCGATGCGTTGACTGCCCGCTCCATAGCTGGTACTACCTCTTGGACGATGCATGGAGCACCGACGATCTCGCGATTCTTGTCAAGGAAGAAGACGGCGATTAGATGTCCCTTGTCGTCTCTGCGAAGGTCGGCATCATCTACGAGGCGACCGTACCTGGCCATCTCGGCTATAACGACATCGCGCTGGTTTACAGGTAGGTTCCACACCTTTGTTGGCACGCCCTTTGGCTTCGTCATGGTGAGAGTGGTCTGTTTTCGGTTCTTGATGATGGTGCTCTGGTCCCTTGGTGGTATGCAGTTCTGCAGCTGTGACAGAGTGTTGCTCGACTGCCCGCGAGGCAGTCGATGAAAACCGATGCTCTGTAGTGACTGTGTGTAGGAAAGAGATGGGTGTTGACGGCAGGAAGGTCGGTCTTGCTGTCAAGTGTTCCCTTCGAAGGGCTCGATGGCCTGGACACTCGAAGGGTCCGGGGAGAGGAAGTTGATGGTGTGATTTTGGTGCCCCGTGCTGATGAATACGCGAGGGCAGGCTGTCGTGGAGATGATTTTGATGCTGTTGTGGTATCGTAGAACACACAAAAGTGCAGACGGCGAAACTGCAGGACGATGAGACTGAATCAGTGAAGGACGACGAGTGATGCCGATGAGAACTGATAGTGCAGTACAACACTGGAGGGGACTCGCAGTGCACTGTATGTACGTGTGGAAAGGACGACTTCAACGACAAAGTCAACGATGAGGTGGGATGAAGACAAGTTTCGAAGGTACGGCAGGCCAAGACGTGTAAGTCTGCGTTAAGAACCATACGTGGTGAGATGTGCGAGGAGCCTTGCTGCCTTAGGTAAGCCTGGGAAGTCACGGGTCGGAAGAGACCACAGCGGCAAGCTGGGGGCCGCCGGCACAGCATGGAAGCTGATAGCACTTTTGTATGTAAGGGTAGTTCCGCTGGAGCTTGCAATAACATGTCCCAGTCAAAGACTATAGTGGGCAGAACGGGGAGGGCGGTTGCCTGTGTGAAAAATACGTAGCGGACATAGTTCCGTCACGGAAATAGCCAGTAGACTCCCTCTGTGTACACCCAGGGTACGGTAGCTGGAGCTTCCCAGAGCCTTCCAGCCCAAGGTGATGGGGGTCGTGGCCACAGGGCAGCACCCTCCCCCCTCCGGTGCACGAACACGGCGTACTGACTAAGCAGACATGGCGGCGTGCCGATCGCTGCCTGCAGAGAGCAGCGCATGATGACCTCTGTTCAGGGCAAGAGCAGCGGCTAGGGGCCTCTGTTTGGGGCAAGAGGAGAGTGAAGTCACTGCTGGTAGCTTTCACGATGGCAACTGCCCGGAAGCACATGCCACACGCCCGACTTGAGAGCACCTCAGTGGTCAGACCACTCGCTGCATGGCCTGCGTGTGAAGCCCACGATATGTCTTGCTACGCTGAGAACCTAAGCTCGGCTTGGGTTGAGGTACCACAACCCCTGGCAATGTATTTGTGGACGGTAAGGTCCTGCCGCCGCCCTCATCAACTGGGAGCTGCGGTGTTTTTTATGTCCTCTACATACAAGTACCCCGTCTTGCCAAGTACCGCAAGCTCAAGTTTTGTATCCCCTCCCATGCGAAGTCGACTAGCCATTCTTGATGTCTATGCCTTGACCTTCCAGCCAAATTACTTGTTGATGTCGTCGTCGGCTCTACTTCGTAGTTGCCTCCGTCGTTGGTGGCCGTCCAGGGCCGTAGCTCTGCCCGTGGGCAGAGAGTGCTGGTGACTGCAAGACTACGCGCTAGTTCATCGTGAAGCTATTTACGATGGCACCTGCCATGTGAACCACAGAGCTATCTAGTCCTCTTTGGGTTCCTCACGACAGGGATCCCACGGCAGTCTGGAACCATCCAATTTATCCCAATCCCATTCACAAGTGTCGTTATACACACGCCCCGTGATGGTACTCACGCAACCACCCGAAGCAGCATGGCTGATTTCTCAGTCATCTCGCGCCTTGCCTCTAGCAGACGGGGCTCGTGCGTGGTGCACAGATGGCGTCACAGGTCTGGATGTCGACAGGCCCACCGAGTTAGCAGACTCCAAGGGATTGAGAAGCTTCGCCCCATCGGGTGACACGACACGTGGTGTCGACGCGATGACAGTCTTCTCGTAGTTGACGATGCTGATAGGAGGCGGGCGGCCTCGCTTTCGGTCGGGTCCGCTGTACAGCCAAGTGGAGAACAGCACTACCGCGGTGCCCATGATGAACTGGATTAGTGTCAGTGTCTTGCATGGAAGGTTTTTGCGAGCTCAAGCCTGGCTGGTGCACGCTAGAACAGGTTGCAAGGAGGAGGAAGGGACCATGATTGTCATCGACATTGGGGGTAGTGTTCAGGACATGATTCTTGTAAGGTCGTTGGACACCGTCAGAATTATCGCACATGCAACCACCCATCGTCAAGCACGACGACGCGTGCCTCCATCAATCGTCCGGCGGCAGAGGCGGCGCTTGGATGGCCGTGGCCAGGTACGTTGATGCAAGAACATGGGTCGTGATGCTTCCGTACCCATCAATGACAACTAACGAGTGTCTTGGGCTGAATGAATGACTCTCGTGGCCCTGTCATATGAACAATGTGCAAGCCGGGCAGTAGAGGGCAGTCGCAAGGCTGACATGCCCAAGCGCCAAAGAACGAATCAAGCAGGTCGCGAGGCTGTGTTACATGGGCAGTATGTCCCACAAGCTGTTGCACTTGGCACAAGCATCCAACGAAGGGCTTAACTAATAGTGGAACGATCATCGACGCGCCTCACTAAAGACGGTCGACCAATGGCCAAAAGTGCCTATACGCGTCCCGAGCCCCATGTGTGCGTTTGCAATCGCAACCCCTGTTTGAACAATGCCAGGATCGGACTAGCCCACGCACTGCAGAGCAATGCCACAAGGAACTGGGATTGAACGCTGACAAGTCCCCGGTGACCATGCGGGTCACAAGTCACCGAGCGTCGACAACAACGCGTCTTCTGGGGCAGAGGGCGGGCACTTATATCAAACTCCAAACGATTTCTGAGAAGAGGAAATGAAATCACACGTACCGTCGTTGACACTTCAAAACCGAAGAACCACAAGCTGAATATAAAGCTTATGATGATGCTGATACTTGTCGCAAAGTTCTTTGCAATGTTGTCGGCATAGTTGATACACAGACTGGTGAGCACTCCGCCGATGGCCTGAAAGACAATGGCCGTCCACACGACGCTGTTGTACCCTTCGAAGAAGCCGTGTTGCGCGATCTCATCGCCGTCCTTGATGATGACCCCGAAAATCAGGGCGGGGAACAGGCTGTAGAAGGACAGCTGGATGTTGCGGGTCCAGACGCTGACCGGCGTCGCAGACTCCTTGAGGACCTTCTCAAAGTATACGCCAGTCAGTCCAGACACGGCGGCCGCGACGACGACGGCCGTCACGCCGAGCGAATAGTTCATCTTCGGACCCGGGTCCGTGTCAGCCTCGATCCCCTCGTACGTGGCCGACCGCTTGACGGCGCTCGACACGCCGTCCGTGAAGCTGTCGACTGCCCTTCGCGTCAACTCATGCGCGACACCCACCATCCCGCCGGCTTGCTGGCCCAGCTCGTGCATCGACCGGGGGAAGAAGTGGTCGCTGGTATCATGGATGACAAGGCCCGGCTCCTTGGGGCCGGATGGTAGAGACACGATTGCAACGCCTATGGTGAGCAGGACCACCGACGCCCACCGCTTCGCGCTCAGAGGCCGACCGAGGAGAGATACGCTGAACACGGCCGTTGTGAGGATCTACTCTCGCAGGTCAATCCCGAAGTCTTATGGCAACTCGACATCGTGTCCTGGTGCCCCAACTCACCTTCAATTGGTACAGAATCTGGAAATGTACCGGGTCAAGATTACCCAACGCTACGTACTGCAACGTGTTCTCGAACGTGTACAGCGTCGCCGGGATCGCCAACTTCCAGCCATCCCCGCTAAATACGGACCGATATATCTGCTCGAACAAGACCGTGGCAGGCGTCTGGGGCGCAAGGCTCCTCGAGACCTCGTATATGGCGAAAGTGGTGGACAGGGCGAGCTTCAGGACCTCGTTCAACAAGACGGCGGTGCTTGTGAAGTACCTGTGGTCGCTCGTCGCGGGCATCACTCGGCTGTAGTGCATAATCTATCCGATAATGTCATTGTCAGCTCAAGGGCGGAGCGGATGGGGCGCGTTCGTCTGCGGGTGGGTCCAGGATCAACGCACGAGGATCAACGCCGAGTTCTGGAAGGTTAACTGTCGCGCATGGGCGGTTAGCGATGGCACTGGACTGGCAAGACATGGACGGAAGGCCTGAAGCTTGAACGGGTCCCGCGGCATACTGTGATCAGAGACGCCTGCTTCATGGGCAGGCCAAACAGTGTGGGTCCTCCGGCCATGGCGCCTTTGGACGCAGACGCATCGAGCAGAGCCATGACGCCGGCTCCTCAGCCTAGGCTAGCCTTGAGCGCAGTGAAGAGTTTGCAGCAATTCGATGTGTTCAATGGCCCTTGTTCCTCCCCGAATGTTCGCGTGGTTTGGCGAGAGGCACTGGGTATGCGAGCGGTCTTCGAGATCGTGGTCAAGATGGAGGTGGAGAGGCGGAGAGGTGGGTCGGTGTCGTCAGTGAGCAACTGACAAGCTCTGTGTCACAGGCAAAGAGGTCGTCGCCTTGCGGCAAAGGTGATTTAATGTTTCAACCCCCAAGGAGTCCCTGCTTGCTGCAGGGTTGCACCGGGGTCGACCTCCCCTGCCGCTCAGCTGAAACATCCCAGCAGGCCCCAGCCAGCAGCCGCTTACGGACGGCCCACACCTCGACATCAATTTTGGCAAGCGATCCAACTCTACCAAGGCACAGTGCAACCATCACGACGAACAGATGAACAAAATTTTGGTGGAGCGGACGAATATAGGGGATTTTACTGGACTAGGTGGATCTAGCAGAATTCGCTGGAGCGGATGACATCGTAGTGGCTAATATGACGCTGCACTTTTGGGCAGCGTTGTCAAGATTAACATGTGCTGGCATGCGAAATCCCCGTAGGCAGGCCGCTTAGGCCGCGAAGCAGGTTCTTCGTTCTGAACCGGAGGGCGTGCACAGGACGCTGAAGAGGCCTGGGGGAAGAGGCCAACCTTGCGAGCGGAAAGGTGCCCAAAATCAATATGGTGGGTCGAGCTTCCAGGGCCTCTTGGTTCGCCAAGTCGCAGCCTACAGAGATAAGAGCGGCTCTAGCACTGCCCAGACAAACCAGACAGGCTCACTAACAGACCTAGCACGGATTTGAACTACCAATAGTTAGAATGGTTAGACGACAATTTCCCACTTGTGAGCTGACACGAGAGCTGTCTTGAGCGGCCTGACTTGTGGCCTACAAACTCCAATCCATCAACATCCATCAACATCCATCAACATCCAGTTTTCTATTCCCACAGAACCCTAGGCCGACCATTCGGCCGCTCTCATTATTCTTCCGTCGGCAACAAGATCATCAACAGATGCTTGTCAAGCCCGTTTACTTGATGTACGGCAAGTAGCCACGCGAGCGATTCACCTCGGTTGACGTGTCCGTCATGTGATGTGGTTTTGCTCTCACAATCGAACCCGCCAACGTCCGACAACCAACATCCAACCTTGGCATGGCAGATTGTGCGAGCCGCCTCGGCGCACTGGTCTACAAACTATACTGGCCTCTGCAAGAATTGCATCGACTGCTCGAAAGCCTCCCGACCTTCTTCCTCTTCTTAAACTCGACCCAGCCGAAACTCAAAGCTTACGATCTGTCTCAGCTCATGAGACACATTCACTTAAACGATCCTGTTCTGCTCAATCACATGCGGCTGGCAGCAGGGTTAACAAGGTTCGCCCGATGACACCACAACCTTACCCGTGCCTGGCGAGATCGAACAAGGCCGGCGAAAGCAGAGATGGACGGGCAGACGGGCAGGACGGGGTGGGTGGCCCGCCTCCAGTATTGGTCTGCCCGGCGTGTAGCCATGATTGATTGGTCGGCATCCGTAACCGGCTCCGTCTCACCATGCGCAGACGACCCATGAACCGCCGGCTTGGTCTGTGCTGCCCGGCTCTCGGCACGGCGGAAGTCGCCTGTGGTTCCGGAGCGACGTGCCGCCGTGCAACTTGAACCTCATTTCGACGTCGCCTCGGACGGCACAGAGCACGAAAAGGAGGCTGTTGTGCCACAAGACACCACGTGCTGCTGGTGTACCTGACAGTGACTACTCTGCCTGCAACGTCACTCAAGCTTGCTCAACGCAAGCATGGCAAGCAGCGCCCTCTGCGCTGGGGTAAAGACGCTGGTACTTACTGTGTCTTGAATGGCTGCCATCATTTTGCTGTCTACAATTTCTGCAACAAGGCCTGGCGCTATTTGCCCGGGTCCGTGTCCTGCAGCAGCCTCGCTCTCGGCCGCTCCTATAGCCCACGCCACCTTTCCTGTCTCGTCCATTGGCTGTCCTAAGCCCCTTCTGATGTCCCTCTCCCCTGTTCGACCTCCGCCCGCCTTGCCGAAGACCTGCGGTCGTTTGTAGCCCGGCCTCGTCCGTCCGCTAGTCCAGCCTTGCCACCCGACCAATCGCTGCCCCGGGCTTGTCCGTCCGTCGCCTCAGCCTCTTCCTAGCCTCCATCAACCAATCGTGCCATCGAACTGCACATCCGTCGATGCTTGTCCGGCAGCGTCCACGTCCTGCTGGATGTTCTTGTCCAGCTTCCCTTGCTCTTCCGTCAACTTCGCCGTAACATCCTCGCCCTGCGCACCCTGGGCCTGCAGCTTCATCACGGTTGCGGTCAACTTGAGGACCTTGTTCTTGATTTTGCCGCGCTGTGTGTTCCCGACAGGGCCATCGTCAGCAACATGTTTCTGCCATCGTACCGCTTTGCAAGGATTCAACCTACCTCGAGCGCAGCGGCGGCATCTCCAGTGGCAGCATCGATCGCTGTGTTGAACGCACCCTTCTCGGCATCGTTGGCGACCTGGTTCACCTGGTTCAGGAAGTCGAGGTCGGCCTTCTCCACCGTTGCGAGATCGGTGGGCAGACCGGCCAGGGCGTTTGCAGCTTCTTGCTTGGCGTTGCCGGCTTGCCCGCCCGCGATCGAGATGTCGTTGAAGGTCGTCGCGGCGAAGACTGCCCGAGGCCGCAGCGGGCTCGCTGCGGCAAGTGTCGCGAGGGCTGCGAGAAGGAAAGTAGACTTCATTATGATGTACGGTATTTGTAGTATTAGTGAGTGCCTTGCAAGTTAACGACTGATATCGCAGCACAGCTGGACGAGATGGAAATTAGTGATAGCAAGAAGAATGGAAGAGCGGGAGATGAACTGGGAAATAGGCAGAGCATGTCTAGTCAACCAGGTAACGGTGACGGTCTTATACAAACGCACGAGATGGACATTTCTACGCGCGCATACGACAAACCTATCTCGTTGTCGTACTCCGCCTGACCTCAGGAGATCTCGTTTCTTTCGCCTCGCGCCAAAGCTTGGCTGTTGGTTTTGAGACGCAGTTTGAGGCGAACCCATGACATGGAGAGCCCACAACTTGGCTTTATGTCGACGTCTCCACCTGCTAAATTGGTGCGCTGGTGAGTTCTCTTGGCTCCAGCTGACCACTGACCGCTGTCATCGTTGACAGCTTCGCCAGAATTTCGGACGGCTGCCTTTCGCTAAAAAAAATTATTACTATGTCCCATGTTTGATCGCCTCAATGCCCTGCGAATTCCTGTTCGCCCATTGCCAGAAGATGCAGCAATTATGTCTGGCCTCTGCGATTGGATGTGCACAGACTGCATGTCCAGGAAGCTTCTGTATATCATCACGTCTGATATTGGTCGTCCCCTCTCAATCCTGGGATTCGCTAACAAGTCCGGATGATGGGCAAGAAGAACCGGTGATCCTCTTGAGCCGGGCTGATCCGCGACCCGTGGTCTTGGTGATCAAGCTTCGAGACCGACATGTCACAGTTGGGACGGCTTGGCTTGCTTGGCGCCGGTTCTGCAGCCGGGACCTTGCGAAGCGGCCGGGTGCGCCTCGACGAAAAATTAAAAGAAAGAAGCTCGCTCAGGGATGAATGCCCAGAGAGGCCATACATTTGGCCGTCTCAAGATGCTGTCCAGCCACCCCGTTCTGGGCGCGCAGTGTGGGTGGTTCATCTCACGTCCAGCACGACTGCGATAGAACTTGCTCAGCTCGACGGCCCCGGAGTTGCTTTTTAGAGACCGCGAATTCTTGGCTTGAGGCTTGTGCTTTTACCACGGGTCCAAAACATCAGATGAACCTCCTTAACCGTGGGCGGCATTGTCTTGGTCACTTAAAAGGTTCTCGTCGCAGAGGGAGGATAGATCTGACACGCTTTTCATTACAACCTAAGTGGGTCTGTATAATGCTACACGCTACCGGTGACCGATAACGCCCGGGATCCTCCTCAAATTCAACCAGTTCGAATGCCCTGGCCTCTAGGAGAACATCAACGTCATTCCCACTGGTAAGGGGTGAACGCCCGGAATGCTCCTCAAACGCAGACAGTTTAAATGTTCCGGCCTCCGGGAAAATCATAAATCATCATTCCTACCCGCAAGGGGTGGACGCCCGGAATCCTCCTCAAACTCAGCCAGCGCAGATGTCCTGGCCTTCAGAAGAATCATCAATCATCATCACCACCCTTGAGGGGTGGACGCGACATCAGAAGCGTACCAGGCAGAAAAGGTCCTCGGGAGAACTTCTTCTTCTCCAGGATGTAGGGGCCCTCGCCAAGCCCCTCAGCCTGAAGAGCTCCCGCGTGAAGATGGTTAAAGAAAGTGAATCGGTAGGGCCCCTTGGGTAGCAGCCGAACGCGCCTGGTCGGATTGCCGATCTCGGTATTCAGCGCCGTCGAGAAGGGGATAACATCGATATCTTCAGGCGACTTCAGAGGGTTGTCGTGATAGTCGAAGCATTCGGCATCATCAGCGGTGTCCTCATGAGGCTGCGAAGCCTGCTGAGTCTGGTCGCGGGAGAGGCCTTGCGAGGCGAGGTCTCGGGCTTCCGACAAGGCATCGTTGGCCGAATCGATCCGTCGCTGCACCTCATGGATCAGCTGCTCGGCAGCGGACTTCTGTTGCCTAGCCGCCGCAAGCCGTGCCTGACATGATCCGAGTTTGTTGCCGCAATTGATGGCTTTAGCCAGCAACTGGTCACGCTCGGCTGTCAGCCTAGAGACTATGACGCTATTGCGCTGATAGTTGCTCTTGGCCTCGTTGAGCATTCCAGTACGAACTTCGAGCCACGAACTTCGAGCCAGACTGCCTTCTCTGCCTCTGCAGTCATGACCCATCTTGCGAGACTGGCTTTGACTGACTCCTCAAATTGCTCGAGCCGCAGCATGATTGTTTCGGTCTCGTGCTCAGTACGGACTGTCTGAACCGCCTCAGCAGCCCCTTTGTGTGGGGCCTCTGCCACCTCGTCGGGCTGTAAGATGGAGGCTTGCTCGGCCTCAGCAGCTGGAGCCGTCTGTTCGGCATCTACGCGTCCGGAGGGGGTCTCATGCGTAGTGCTCAGTGCAGGACTGTCTTCGCGAGCGATCAAAGCCTTCCCAAAGTCGCGAGGAGAAGCATCCTGTTGAGGCAGCGTATTCTCTTCGGGCTGGTGAGGCTCGTATGTGGGCTCTTGCTGCAACTCTCCCTGGGCAACCGCTGGCTGAATCGTAAGCTCGCGGAGCTGGTTTGTGATCGCGCAAGGCTGGCATGTGGGCTCGCAAGGCTGGTATTTGTAAGTGTGCTCTCGCTGCACTTCGCCCTGGGCAACCGCTGACTCCATCATTGACTCGTGTGGGTGGGGAATGGGGGCCTGCTCGGCGACAGAAGCCAGGACCGTCTGGGGGGCCTCATCGTGCGTGTCGCATTCGACGGGCGCGTCGGCCATCGTGAATCCTGGGCAGTCGTCCGCCTCGGGCGTAATCTGAGGCTGAAGGTTGGGCGGCTGGTGCTCAAGAGGAGCCTCGGACTTCGAGGAAGCGGGTGCTGACCAGTCACTGCACACAGTAGCGCTGGACGAAGGCGCACCAGGCTGAGTCTCGTCGGTCGCAGCGTCATCGGTGGAGGACATTGGTTTCGTCGTACCATCATCGTGGACGATGTTGCCCGCGTCAGTGGCCACCAAGGAGTCATTGCTGTCAGGCTTCGGCTTCTTCGCCCGACACTCCATGTCCACGTCTTGCATCTCTTCATCGCTCTGACGAACACGCTTTCTCTTCGTCCAGTCGACACTGACATTGGGCACAGCTGTCTTGGCCTCTTCGGCACTGAAGCCGTAGACGGGAGCCTTGAACTCGCCCTCGAGGGCATGCTTCTCGCTCTTCAGCCACTCCAAAGCCGAGTTGATAGCATCGCCTGTGAGCAATGCGCGTTAGTGCCAATCGAAAACTCCCGTGAGAACACTCTGTATGTGCTCACCTCTGGAGTCCGCGGTCTGCTTCTTGGCGATCTACCATTCGTCCTTGTCCTCATCAGACGACCCCAGACCCGGCAAGATCGCACACTTGTCACCACTGAAGAGCTGGCTGTCTGGTCTCGTCAGATGTCCGTTCAGCTTGGCAAGCAGTCGAGCCATGCTTTCGAGCCAGGTCTCGAGCCCCGCCTGGTTCTTTATGACAGCCCTAGGCTTGTCGATCTTGTGGAGAAGTTGAAGACAGAGCCTGTGGACCTGGTCGTCGAGGCCCTCGAGTTGCGCGGTCATCTTCCAATCCACAGACTTGATCACTAGGTGCGAGAGATCCCAGGGTTGTGAGCCGTGAAAAAAACTCTGCTGTCGAAGGCCAATGGCGAGCGCGAGTGCTCTGCCATATTGCATCCTTGACATTCTGGTCATCGGCGCTGCTGGGTACGAGGTCTGTGGTCGCATGTACGAAGACCAAAGCGCGTACCAGCGGGGGCACATCTCGCTTTGTCTTGTATGATGCCGATTTCTGAATATCGGTGAGCTTGCGGGCGAGTTGGTGAATTAACGCCCTTCAGAGAGTGAAGGGCGGTTGGACCGATGAGGTTGGATCCATCGTTGACTTTGAGCCCGCCCTTGAATACGCGCTTGGAAGGACTGAGCGTCCACGACAGACCGACCTGAACGTCTGGATGTTAGTCACTTGCTCGAAAGATGTCTTTGGATCCCGTCGAGCCAGCATGGAGGCAGTGACAAGGCCACGCCGCCATTGCGGGATGTTGTGCGAGTAAGTCGCCATGGGCAGCATTTCCCGAGGTGACATTCTGGATTGGGTCGGGAACGAAAGAGAATATGATCCAGTAAGAATTGGATGATCATCCATGGATAATATCAGCCCATGGATGATATCAGCCGCTCCTTTTCTGGTTATCATTCAGAGAAGAATGTGCAGGACGGCGGTGACAAGGTGCGCGAGCGGTGCTGAGGAAGACATGGAGAACCGTCACTTACAAAGTACTGTGGCCGCTCGGGAGCCATTTTTTCGATGGCGGCGTGGTAGCTTGGTATTGTCCTCGAAGGTTCTGATCAATGAGCAAACTGTCAGTGAAACTGCTTGCATAGATGGCGAGATTGGGCGAAGAGGGGTCAAAATCCGAGCCTTTCTGGTCCCAACCTCGCGAATTGATGGCGCGGGCTAGACGAAGAGATGCTAACAGAATGCTGGCTTACCACAATGCTTGAGGCGCTATGCGCAGTGAGCAATTCTGGATTGCCACGAATGTGGAGGGCGTGCCAGAACGTTGCTGTGATGGAAAGGCTGAGGATCAGAAGTTTTGTTGTAGTCGAAGGGTTGGAAAAGTCGCCTACCAAAGCCTCGAGTGTTCGGCAGCTGCAAACGTTGAGGCGTTCACAGGGCGAGTGAATGAATCAAGTCTGCTGGCCTGGATTCCATTCAGTGGGCTTGTGAATCAACTGCTGCCCTTGATCCCATTCGTCACATGTTGTCAGATCAAGTGAAGGCTGGTGTCACTGCCGCGGAACTTCGACGGCATCATTCGTCGTTCCATTGGATTGATGCGTGGAACCCCAACACGTAACATTGATGAGGGTCCCTCGCAGGCGCAAGTTAGATCATGTCGAGGTGAGATGTTCATTGATGTGGCCTCCCGACGGTTACAATCCAGAGGTGTACTTACCGAAGGCGTTCAGATGAAGACGGGTCAGGCTCCAAGTTGGTCAGCAAAGGCGGCGGAGCTCCATGCATCCCTCATCACCTGGTCATCAACCAGGACTTCAGCAAGCTCGGCCGGATATAGGTAGTCCACAGAGAGAGACTGCTATCGAGGCAGCCAATTTTGGTGGCTTGAGATAGATTGAACAACTAGCAGCCACTTGGGCAAAGTAGCGCGACCAATAACACAACCCGTTCTGTCTCAGAATCGATGCCGTGGAGGGTTGAAGACAATTTATGCTGAGAATTTCACAACCTTTTTGTGTTCAGACTTGTACAAATTACCTCTTGCACGAGTGGAGCCCTGTGATTTTCACGTCACTAGGTACTCACGGGATATTTGTAGTTTTCGTAATTTTCAGCATGAGCTGCTTTTGGGTGCTTGCTCACAAAAACATCGAGCAAGACTGTCTCAACTCGACCTAGAATTCGTTAGACGAGTCAATCCATTAGGCCAATTCCTCTGTACTGGCCATGCTACCTGGGTAGATGTTGTGATCAGTCGGGTTGGCATGACGGGAGTCAATCCTTCTACAATCACCACGTGGGGGGGGCCTGGCAGCAGATAGGAAATGCAGCGACAGCATCCTGCATCTGGAGAGGACTGTAAGTCAGCTACTTGCAAGAGGAAGTTCACGAGAATTTAGCCTCATTGCCAACCTTGGCACACAGAGACCACTGGCGTAGGCTCGCAAAACGGAGATCAGCCAGCCATGAGGAAATGAATGCGCATCCAGAGAATTCTCAGACGAAGATGGCCACTTATGGCTTTACACGACTGAGAACTTGCACAAGAGTCCCGGAATGACTCTCCCGTGGTCGATGCAAAAGGGTTGATCCACCAGTTGAGGACCCTATTCGCGTCGGGGAACCGTTCCAGGCTGCCAGCAGAGCACGAATACGCTGCTGCGGCTGACTGCTTGGGTGATTTGCCCTAGAGCCGCAAGTCTGAGGGCTGCGTTTATTAGGGATTGTGAAGAAGCATCTGTCAGCCACAGTTCATTGAGCGTTTGGCGCATTCAGAGTGCGTCAGACGTGAATTGTAAAAGGGGTTGACGTCGGCTTTCCCGCCAAAGGTCGCAAGTTCAAATCCACCCCCGGCGAGGGCCCGCTTGTGCAACCGTAATCGGGCCTGTTACCATATGTGCACATGAGGGCTACCATGTGGTAAACGTATGGGTAACGGTTGTATAGTCTTCTGACAAGTTCGTCCCAGACTTGTATCACCCAGGAGGCGCCTCTGAGGGGGGTTGGGACAAAGTAGTCTGGCGGATTGTTTTTTTGTCCCTCTTGTCTTTTTTCCTCCTCCCTTTTGCCGCACCCCACCACCTCTTTCTTCTCATTTGGACTAGCTAAATAAGTACTTAATTCTCATTTAATATCTACTTTTTTAAACCTCTTTCTATTTCGTTTCCTTTTTTCTTTGTTTCTTTTCTTTTCCTTATTATATAAATGAAAATTATATATCTTGCGCCTGATGCCTTAACTGACCAGCATTGAACTGTCTGTACTACTTACTGGCATATAATACATATCGCTTGACGCTAGAACGAGGGTGAGCTCTAGGAGCATGTAAAGACACCTCGGTAGAACAGCAGCGCGACCAGCGTTCCAGCGCTATCTATCGTATAGAGGCCTTTCTCTTAACCATCGTCGGCTAAGAGACTCATCGACCCACCTGGGCAGTCGGATTGTCCCATTGACGAGGTTGAGCGCTTGTTGGTCCCAAAGATGTGCCAGAGCTTTCAAGAAACTTGGTTTACTCAGCTTCAACGGTCGAACTAGTGACCGTTCTGGCAACTACGGCCAGACATGGCATCACGAACCTCGTGGGTGCCGATGCCCTCTAGGGTTGCCTTTACTCGAAGCGCAACCACCGGCCGCACGAGCTTCAAGTCTTCTGCAACCTGGGAATCAGGTACGGGGGACAAAGCCTCTGTTTGGTGTTGTAGAAGAGCGAGAACATCATCTTCCACATTCCAATAGGGGGAGGGCCGGGGAGCAGATCGCATGTCGACTTGCTTTGATCCGCTCTGGCCAGCTGAACCTGGCAAGACTGTCAGGCCGAATCTTGATCTCGGGAGACTCAGGCTTATGTTTCATCAGAGCCTAAAATTCCGAGTCTACCAGAGTGACATCCACGTGACAATTTGTGAGGGTGTTGGTGCCTCGACAAGTCTTGCGTGCGCAATGCAGGCAGATCAAGTGAACACCTAGCCTTGCTGGGCGGTAGGATCGCGTGGATCACGCAGAGCTCTCGATATCCACGACGGCTGGTGTCCTTCAAATCGGTCGAATGAGCAAGGCGGAATCCATCACGCGCACACAGGTCATATACAGGAGGATGGTATAGCCCGCCCGCTGCACTACCAGTACAGACATCCTCGAGAGACATCAGCGTCTGACCAACCTTGGAAGGACGCAGAGCAGGATACCACCTGAAACTTGAAAAAGACGGCCCGATGTGTAGTGTACTATGGCTGCCAGGGCTTAATAAGCGACGACACAGGCAGGCGACATATGGCGTCAACTCAAACTGCTTCGGCTTTCTGGGTGGTCAGTGTTGACATCAAGAAAAATAACAGATCCGAACGTAATCCGCCGAGGGCATGTCGTTTCAGGGACCCCCGCACCGCCACATCATCGAAAGTTGGCAGCCAGTCGGGGGTGGCAAGGATGACGCTTCGGGCAGTGGATCGACCGACGACGTCAACCTTGGCACACTTCCGCACCTCATCATCAGCCACACCAACATGGGGTTACATCGGGATTACATCACAGCTGCATCTGGTGCCTATTTATTAGGGCGTCACGCAGCAACAACTCAAGAGCTGCTCTTACGCTCTCGATCCAAAACCAAACTACACCTGCGCCTGCCATACAAGAGACCTCTTTGATCAGAAAAAAGACCAAACACCCCATTCAAATTCTCGTCCACACAAAATCAGCCAAGATGTCGAACCTTTTGAACAAGAACAACGACCAGAAAAACAACACTGACTCCGTCACCGACGGTGTGACCGGTGTCGCGAAGACCGGCACAGGCAGTAAGCACAAATCTCCCCAAATCTGCATTACCTTCTTAAACGACATGCTGATGTGGTTTTTTTGTTTTTTTAAACAGTCCTCGGAGATACCCTGTCGGGCGTTTCGAACACGGTCGGCGGTGTCGTCGGCGGTGCTTCGCGCGGACTCGGCGAGACTGTCAGCGGCGTGACCGGCCAGGCCGGCAAGCCCCTCGGCGATGGCGTCGCCAACGCCGGTACCTCCATCGAGGGCACTGGTCAGGATGTCGGCAGCGCCGCACGCGATGCTGGCCAGTGGAAGAGCAACTAAGGGTCCAGAAGATCAGATGCGATAATGGGTGGTGATGGATTTGAGATTGTTGGATCGTTTGCGCTCGTCAATTTGACGGAAAGATAATACCCCCTGAACACTACATTGCGTAATTGAGTTTGCTAGTTGAAATCTATCCTATGATGCTCTGCACTTGTGCGCCGGTCTGGCCAGTCTCCTCCCCTAGGTCCCAGAGATCATAAGTCTAGATACGTCATTAACTTGGGCGGAATCGGCATGATCAAAGCGGACTTTGCGGAATTTTCAGGCATCAGAAGGGACCGAACACTTCAAGAGGATGAATTAAATTGCGCACGCTGGAAGGGTCCAAAGCTATTTTCGTATCCGTCCGCGGAGCGCCAAGGGAGCAGGAAAAGTAAATCCCGAGTTTTATACCGCTGGAAACTAGGCGCTGCGGCTTGCCGGAGGAGGAGACCTTGAATAATTGATCCAGGAGACATCATTACGGCTTGATGATAGCTAACATCCGTGGCGTTTCGAGGGAGGATTGGCGGCGAGAATTGACAATGTTTCGGGCCATGCGCAGCGCAACCTAAAGAGTCAACGTGATTCTGGAGAACGTTCAGTGGTACCTCAAGAGTCCCTCGAACAAGCAGCAGGGGCCTTTGTCCGTAAGAGGCGACCCGATCCTTTCGTGTCCTTTGCCAAATTTTTTGGCCACCACCACTCTTCATGCTGGAAAAGTTAGGATTGAGAGGTTTCACACTCAACTTTGGAAGTACAGTGTGGACCTCTGCAGAATACCCAGCCTGCCAGTCGGTCGGCAGCTAATTCCGGACAACCTCCAATCCATCACCATTTTTCCACCAGGACAAGAAATTTCCACCACAGCATGTATGGAGATTTTTTTGATACATCAATCTACTCATCGGAATCAGCTCTCTACGAAGATGTCTTTTTTACGAATTTAAAGCGGCTTTTACAGTATTTCGAGCTTTTCAGTGGGCTTGGCTAAATTGGAGGTTGGCCGGAATTATCTGCCGACCGACTGCCAGCCAAGTAGTGAGGTGGGCCAAGGGTTACTGCGGGGGCCACCCCTGTGTCGATTCAGGATCTCGACCACCCGTCCAATCAGCCGACGCTGGATGGCCGAAAAGGGCAAGTGGGACGAGGCTGGTCACTTGTGCGGGCCACAAAAATCCAAAAGGCTGCCATGGAGCAACGTCGCCGTTGGGGCAGAGAACCTACGCGAGACCGACGTGCTCGAGCGTGTATGGGCCGAAGATGCCAGCAAAATGAACGAGTCCTGGCCTGGAGATGAACCAGGTCCAACAAGAGGCTCAGCTGTCCGTTGTTTGTGGTGTTACGCAGCTACGCAGTGGAGAGAAGGTATCATTGCCATCCAGAGCAGCACCGTTGGAGCGCATGCGAGGCCCAGACCTTGCCAGACTCCCTCATTTCTTGACACGAGTGACTTCGATCTCATCCTGCCCAAATGTCAGCCATCCAAGCGTCAATTCAACATCATAAGCAGCAGGGCGCTTGAAGCGGGGTGGGGGCAGCTTGGCACGCACCCAAAATTCGCCAGGCATGATCCGAGCTCCGACCCCATCATGGGGCTCTCAAAACCAGAATGTGCGCGAACGTACTCGACGTACCCCGGCGCACCAGGCCGAACCACGTCATCGGCCAGGACCAGGGCACCAGGCCGCAGCAAGCCCAGCTCCTCGCAGACCTTGAGGTCCCGCACGTACAAGTCCTCGACGTGGTCGAGGAACAGCACATCGACCTTCCCCCCCCCCCCCGCCGCGTCCAGCTCCCCCTCGGCCTCGAGACGGCGCAGGGACGCCCCCGCAGGCCCGACGACGATCCCGACGACGTGCGACAGCCCGGGGGCGAGCCCGACGATCTATCTCGGCCGCGACGTCCGCAAGCGCCCGGCTGGCCTCGAGGCTCTCACACGACCGGCCCCGCAGAGCCGACGGCTGACGCGCGCCGCTGCATCGCGTCCGCGAACAGGAACGCCGAGTAGCCGATGTAGCCGCCGAGCTCGGCGAGCACCTTGGGCGCCTCGGCGGCCACGATGCCGGCGAGCACGCGCTCCTTTTCTGCGCCGACGCTGGTGAGGAAGTCTTCGTTGGCGGCGAACTCGTCCATCACGGCGAGGATGTCGGCTGGGTTGCCTTGCAGGTTGGGAAACGTGGGATGCTTCTGGATGTAATCCCAGACACGGGTTTCGCGACCGTCGCCAGACTACGAAAAACGAGAATTTAAATGAGTAAGCAAGCTGTCAGAACACGACAATGGGAATCGGTTTCACATACCTCAGGGTAGTCTTCCTTCCCCTCAAATTTCTTGAGAGATGGGTACTTCTCAATCATTGCATTAGCCATTGCATTCATGGATAAAACTTGTGGTTGTCAGTCGCAAATTTGAGTAGATGAAGAGCACAAGAAAAGCGAGAAAGATGAAGAAAGACCATTTATTTCATTGATGCCCTGCTTGAAAATGTTCGGGATCCTTCGGAGACCGGATTAACTTTCCACATATGAGACTCAGAGCCATCCGGACAAACCGGCACTGCGTATCTCATATCTCTGAATGGCCATGCGCGCATAGATGCCAGCTGGTGGATATCCGGGGTCTATGCTCAGCTGTTCAGAGATCAGAGCTCCTCGTGGGAGGAAAGCGGGAACCTTGTGCCGCTGGAGATGCTGCAGCTTTACCCCCACATCCAGACCTCTTCCTTCTTGTTGTGAACCCTTCGACACGTCTGTCTCCATCCCAGAATCCAAATTTTCATCTCCGATATCCTGATTGTCTGAATGCCAATCAACCGATGTGACGAGCCTGTGAGGCTTCAGGCGCAATTACGGTGCATGTCTCACATGAGAATGCAGGCGCTGTGGGGTTCACCCAGCTGCTGGGCTTGGGCGTCCTCGTGATCGTCATAAGTCATGCTGCTGTCCCATTCGCCCTGGTTCTGCTCGTTCTCCGCTCCAACATCGGACATGGTCGTGTCACCGTCCCCATCCAGGGAGGGTTGCTGTCCGCTGTGGCCATCAGCTGGTATGCCGGAGCTGCCGCCGCTGGGCATTTGGGGCAGCATTGAACGGCCACCCTCGGCCTCCCACCGTCTGGTCTCCTCAACAGCCTGGTCAGAACTCTGAGCACGAATGGTACCTTCCTATGGTTCCGTGAAGAGCGTGTCTCGAGGAATGCTGAGCTGCTCGAAGGACGGCGAATCTGAGGCGTCCATCTCAGAGCGCGTCATCATTGGCCTTATGTGCATGACCCCGTGTAGCTGACCAATGTCGGGCACGATTCCTTGGGGGTCACTGGGCACCTGAGGGGCTGCGACCCCGCTGTCTGGATCCTCCTCTTCACCGGGACCAGAAACTTCGACTTGTTCTTGGTCTTCTGCCTCCCTGTTGTCATCTTGGTCTTGCTCCTCATCATCTTGCTCGTCGTCGTCTTCCTCCACATCGGTATCCTCATCCTCATCATCATCAACCCACTAGCAGTTTTTTTGAATTAGCAATCAGGATGAAGAAGTGTCTCAGAAGCAGGACTGAGACTACTGAGATTTGCCGTCTGAGAGGGGGCGGTGGTAGATGTGAAGGATATGAAGCGAGAAGGAAACTACTTACCTCGTTCTGGCCTTCGCAGTTGCAAGCCATGCCAGCCATCCCGTCCATTTCAGGATCAAGAACTCGACCGCAGGCGTAGCAAAACTCTGTACCACACTCGCAGGTGAAGTGGTCGCAGCCCTCGATGCGCTCCAAAACCTTCCGACACTTCAGACGGGGGCACTGCTTCCACCCCTGTTTCTCAACCAACTCCTTGTCCTCCTCAGAGATGAGCTCGGGGCACTCCAGAGGAGATAGATGAAGATCCTTGGCGCCATTGCACTTCGTGCAGGTCATGGTAGGACACTTCTGGCACCTAACAAACTGCTCGGCGCAATCTTCCTCCTCACTGTCGTAATCGTCGTCGTCGATAGGAATGTATCGACCACACTTGGAGTTGGCACAATAGGTGGGATCAACATCCGTGTACTCCTCTACAACATCAAGGAGGCGGGCCAACACAGCAGTGGAGAGATGAGTCTGGATAAAGGCTTCTGTGACGTCGATGCCCTCTTCAAGACGGGCACAGCACTTTGGCGGGAAGTTTTGTTTAGAGGACAGGCTCTGTTGTACGTTGCGATCGAGGCACTCGTCGCACCCTAGTTTGCTGGGATTAGACCTTTGTCTATACCATTGAAGTACTTGCTCAGGGCTGCTTCTTTGGGATGGGGACAAAGATGGTAAACTGGAGAAGGGATGGCAAAGGGTACAAAGATACTCACAGGCATGTCCGCACTCAAGACGGACGAAGTTCTGATGAGCCATATAATCAAAGCATGCACGGCACCTGGGGGGTTCCAACATCCCAGGACCTCCATGCTGGGCGAACTGGGCTGTGCCGTTGAGGGGTGTGATTTGGGGGACGAGCGGCTGGAGCCCTCGCAGTCGGGGCACTGGTGGCTGGAGCGCTGGCGGATTGAGCTGTTCGCCGCCATCATGCTCGTTGTGATTGTCCCCAGGAGGGTCCTGAGGATCCTGCTCTCCCGCCTCGGGCTGCATGTTGGCCTCCTCGAGGACGGGTGCGATGCGAACATTTAGAACGGCCTGGGTCAAATCCCTGTTGAGCTCCTGGAGGACGGGTGCGATACGAGCATCTGTAATCACGCCCAGGATCAAAGCCCGCGTCTCTGGGTCCATCCGTCGAAAGATGTCTGGGGCGATTCCCACAGGGTGACCTCCCTCATCTCCCCCCTGCTGTGGGGTACCAGAAGCCCCTTCGCCCAAGGCCTGATCATTGTGACGCGTCGCGGGGTCTGACTGACTGTTGGCCTCAGTCTCGTCTTGGCCTGCGGTCACAGCTGTGGTTAGGTTCTCATCTAGGTCGGTCGCGTCGCGAGCGTCCTGTAGCATCGTGAGGTAGTGTTAATGACTTGTAAGCTTGCTGGATTGTAGGACAGACACTGGCTCACCTGAGGCGGCAAGGCGACTGGGAATTCAGACATGACAGCAGCTGTGCTGCTATCGTCATGCGCCCCGTCCTCCTCATCAAGCATGTGAGTGCGACGACGATTGGGTTGCGCCTCGTCGTCGTGGTTGTCGTCGTCGTCAAAGACGTGGGTGGGGTGATTGAGCTCGCCGTCGTCATTAGACATCCTGATAGTGAGTGATGTATGTTTCAGTCTGAAAGGATACTCAGCATACGGGAATGAGAAGTAGGCAACGGGCGCTCGTAGAAGAGCTTGTAGCTGTTCAAGTTGGGTTTCCTTTGAGCTTGTGGGAGGTGTGGAGTTTGAGCTTGGGAAGGCTGCAGCTACGTACAGAAAGAAGTAGGCGAGGCAGATGCACTGAAGAGGTCCGTGCTGGCGCTAAAAGCGCAGTCCAGGCAGACACTTGGGGAAGCCCTCGTGCTGATACCATCTAGTATTCTCTCGGGCAGCCTCAAGAGTCAAGAGTCCAGACTGACAAGGTGTGACTAGGTTTATCAATGCCAGACACTCCACCACAAGCCCTCACGAAGTCTATAGAGTAGAAGGACGGGAGACCTTGATCTCTCGGGTCCTCCCGAGAGGATAGAGACCAGGTACATATTTCGCACCGAGACTTCTGGAGAAAACCTATTTGAACTTTGTCAGGACCTTTGGTGAGTCTGGCTACCTACCTACAAAGGTATAGAAAGCAAGACAGACAGCCTTCCGCTGTATGAAAGCACCAAGAGTCCCAGGTCAGGCAGTAAATCGTAGCTGCATAGAGGCGATTTGATCACAGCAACTTTAGTCCATCAAATTTGGTCTTAGCAAATACTGAAGTTCATTTCATGCCAGCGGGCTAGGCTTATTCAAGCAAACTTGGAAAAAACACCCACTATCTAACATACACTACACTCAACACATGAAAGGCAATAATGCTAAAGACAAGTATACCACATCTCACAACCATTAAAGTCAAAGTCCTGGGGCCCGTTTCCTCCAGAGTACCCTAGGGTAGGCTTGCGACGGGATGAAATCTAAGAGCCGCCTGGGCAGCCTGGCCGGACAAGCGGCAAGTCTGCCCCCAGCCAAATTCACATCGCAACGAGAACCCGTGAACTACCATTTTGGTGCCAGGTCCCTTCACGATGCAGAGACTTGAAATAAAAAATGAAAATAATAAAAAGGCTCTAGAGCCTTTAAGGCACCTCTATGCGGGTGGCCGTTGAAAGGGTCTTCTTTTCGGTTGTCCAGATGCCACGGTGCAAGATATAATACTGCCCATGGCCCAGAGTTACTTGTAATGTAAGAAAAAAGCAAACTAATATAAAGTATACTCACATGCTGCACTGATCTCTACTGGGATGACTGGACATACTTAGGTATCTCAGCCGATACCTGTTGCATAGGTTTAGCCACAGCAAGCTCTGAGTGCAAAGGCAGGTAGGTAGGAACCCACGTGCAACGGCGGCTTGACTCACATTGTAGTCTGTGAGCCATGTGCCACATTTCTCCTTGACATGGTGATTTTTCAATGCTATACTATAGTACTCAAGTTAGACTGAAGAGCTGATTTGTGAAGCTTAGATGAACACCTAGGTAATTAGGTCTATTTTAGCGGAAACACCTAGTGTATAGTACATATGTTGCCTGGTACCCTAGCATGTCGATAGTTACGGCGGCATATAAGGTATTTTCAAGTTTGAAATAGTCAAGGGGCTGGTTTGCAACTCAAGGAGAATTTTTTGTTCGCCCAGCCGTTGCGTGAAACAAGAGAGTTGAAGTGGTGAGCCATCTGTCCATGGACCAGCACAGATGATCATCATGAGCAGAACAATATACAACAACACGGCACAATTCCCGGCAAAGAGAGAGCAGAGCTCCTGATCTTGCATTTGGGCTTGGTAGAATGGAAAGTCCGGGGACAAGGCTATTGTTTCTAGCATGAGGCCGATATGCTAGCTGGGCGAAGCAGGATTGTTGGATGTGCTATTTGGCTTTGGTCTCCTAGACACATTTACTGTATACCTACCTACCTAGGTAGGCAATGCTATTGTGACTATAACTCGTCTGCCCAGATGTCCTCTGCCCAGTTGTAGTCATGTCTACCAGAGAATGAGCATGCCGGTGAGGTGACACCGGCGTGCGGTCTGCAAATCCACGAAACTGTTTTGTCTCGAGGGCCAAGGCCAATTCTTCCTCATGCGGTTCCTCGAATGCGGACATCTCCTGCCACCCACAGACCGCAGAATTGGGATTCTTCAGCGCAAGAGAACAATGGCCCTGTCAAATGACTAGGTAGTCGGTCAATGTCTCCGTCTGGATTGTGTAACAAGAATGTGGTGCATGCATGCCAAGTCTGGGGCAATGGACAAGATAGGTCGCCAAGAGTAGCTAAGTTGTCGTTATTTCCGGACAAACGTGACCGGCCAAGCCGTCTCGGCCCGGCTCCAAGGCAGAGCAGCAAAAGCTTGTGCCGTACCGACGGGAAGTGGGAGAAACAGAAAAGGCTTGTGCCACGTGTCGGAACTGCATAAATCTCCCACTATTGTCAGCGAGACCAATGACGTAGGGTAGGGCATTGCGTTTTGTTGAATACAGACCCAGACAAGAATATTGGTAGTAGGCATCCCGTGAGCCAATACCACGACACGTTGACCGACACCTTCTTCGAGCGGTACATAGTGGCTCTTGTGTGGCGCTGCCTGCAGGTGCCTCACCAGCGTCCAAGGATGCCCGTCGTGCATGTGGGTTTCGCATCCCTCCACTCAATCGGATGGTACTGATGTCAGGCTGGCCCCCTGATCGGTCCAGTCAACCTCAGCGCTTCATCCCAGGTTGAGCATCTCTGTCAGCGGAAACCCCACGGGGACGGCGTCAGCTCGTGCTGCAGCCCCGCCGCGACAGCCAGCGTGCTTGAGCATCAGGAGAATGTCTGTGACAGGGTTTCTCTGGCAGACTGGGGCACAATGAGGTAGGTGGTGGGGGTAGGACAGCACATCTGCCCTACAGATTGGTCGGAAATGGGGCATGAGCAGGACGATCGATGGTGGTCGTTGCATGTAGGTTAAGGCGAGAAGGAGACGAGGACGTGAGAGACTGAAGCTGCAAGCCAATTTGCTTGGCACACAGGTGCACCCCAAAAGGGCAATTCACCAACATTGCAGGCGCACTCCACTGTCAAGGGCGCTTGGCAGGCACGTCAGGCCGGTGGGGAAGGCACAAGCAAGTCTTGGAGGGCTGAATCCCCCGGATCGTTGTTCTTGGCAACGCAGGACCATACATAAAAGGCACTTGGCAAACACGTGAAGAAGAATTCGCCGACTTCACTTCAACTTCTGGAACGCGTCAAATGCATCTCAGTCGTCGCTCATTTGTCCTGAATATTGAAGTTTTGGCACAGCAATGCCATCATTTTGTAACCTGAAGCCTTACCTAGTATGGGATCGATAGCCGACCAGCACTCAAACGGCGGATAAGCATTTACACGGGCCTCTCCCTCTCCCCTTTTAGCCTTTTCAGACTAACCAGGCGCCGGGCATATCCCCAGTACTATTACTGCCGAGGACAGGCGCACCACCATTCTCGTTCCTTTCAGTCTGGCACTTGGTTATGCACCTGAATCTGTTGAGCCACGCTGCGATTGAGTTCAAGTAATGGCAATTTGACAGGCGGCCCATCGTTGGGTGGCAAGTACCGATTGGGTTGGGGGGGGGGGGGCATACGATATTCTAAGGTGAGGTCGTGGGGTCCTGAAGTTGGAGGTGAACAGGGATCCACAGGCCACCCTAAACACGCTTGGATGGCATGTGCCTTTCCGTTGGTGCAAACCAATTACCGGTCGGTAGCCTGGCGTGCCCGGTAGGCCCGGCTATGCGCACCACCAATTTGGGACGCACCACGAAAAGCGTTGACGAATAAATGTCCTGCTACTCTACATGGCCTTCATGCCGTGAGCCCAGTCTCCAAAATATTCCGAGGCGTCAAATAAGAAGTGAAGAATTTTCACGACACTCGCACGCACACCAGAAACCAGAGGCTCATGCTCGCATGACCTGCGCCTTTACACGCCAAGGTCAGTGTGGTCGGTCGGAGACGTCTCGCAATCATTCTCAGGCTGGGTCAACTCAGTTGTCTTGTTGCTTATCTTCCAGGTTTTCCCTGCTTGTGACGGCAGTGGATATGGCAAAAGGGCAGTTCCTATGAGACGCCGAGAATCCGGGGAAAACAACAGATCTACGCGGGACACTCATTAGCCATCTCTTTGCGAATCCTCTGCGGGTCCTTGCCGGGAAAGATGGCCAGAGAGTGGCCAGGAAATGACTTATGACTCTTGTTTGAGGTCCACTGATCCCCAAAGCATTGGCCGAGGCTCACGGACTCTGCCCGAGGCCCCGAGCTCACCGCAAACGTGCCCAGCATCATCCTCGCGAGTCGCTGCTCGGGACGTCAACGGCGTTCCCAAAAAAATTCCTCAATTGCTCCCCACAAGATCCAGAGGCCGGGATCAGGAGTCTGGAGAGGCCCCACTCGCCGGCTCCACCGCAGCGTAACCCGCCCCAGCGCACAACCTGGCCATCCTGCCATCGCAAGGTCGGGTGCCAACCACAGCTTGACTCTCCTCATCCCGAGAGTGCCCCCGTTGTGGGGTGACACTTTGCAGACAAGCCTCGTGCCATGGGGTAGCGTCTCTGGCACCCTGGGTCTCCAGCAGGGACCCATCTGACCGCACCGCGACGCTGACATATTGCTCGGCTCACAGATGTTGCTCGGTTGCAAGAATGGGATCGCTCGGTGGCCTGGCCCCATGTCGTGTCATGGTAATAATTCTTTGGGAACAAGGCGATGATGCTGGTGCGTGAGAGATTTACAGCCCGGCAGACCGAGCTCGGCGATAGTACCTGGGTGCTAAGTATGATGTCGCCGTATAAAAGACAAGTGCCTTCTCTCCTTCGCTCCTCGCCTCTGCGGGAAGGGACCTCGCGAAGCCTGGCGCTCTTTAATGCGGATCTTTCTTCATCCACTTAGCGGGCTTCCCTCCTTCCCTCCCCGTTTCTCACCCAGGCCCAGGTTAGCCGTCCTCCTCCTGCTCGCTGGAATCTGCACACGCTGACGACACCGTAAACAGCAGCGCTTCCCCGTCAACCTCCCCGCGAAGCTTCCCACAAAACCCTCCCCCCTCCCCCCTCCCAAGGCAATTGGAGTAGTACTTCATTTCCTTGACCCAATTCTGGAACATTTCTTTGTCACTGCAAAGGCGAATCAGACGTCGAGCTCAACATCAGTCGTCCTATAAGGAAGACAACAAGCGCCACCATCAAGGACGATGAGTGCCCCCTCCAACGAGGTGACCTACGAGGGCAAGGACCTGCATCGCGATGAAGATGCCAACAACAGCCCTTCGCCTTTCAGTGAACATGGAGGTCTCGACTACGCCGGCACCACGCGGCCAGTCACCTACCTCAAACAGAATGGCCACCGCCTCAACCTCCTTCAGATGTTCCTGATCGTCTTCCCCGCCTTCGTGTGCTTCGGCTACAACCAGGCTGGTCTGGGTGGCCTGCTCACCGAGGACAACTGGGTCAAGACCTTCCCCGAGATCGACACCGTCAACAGCACGGGTGAGGTCAAGAGCGCCAAGTCCACCCTTCAGGGTTTCGTGGTCGCCACCTTTGTGATCGGTGCCATGATCGGTGCCCTGTCCTGTTCCTGGTCAGGAGACAGGTTCGGCCGACGCAATGTCATCTTCTTCGCTGGCGTCTGCAGTCTGATCGGCACCATTCTCGAGGCCTCCAGCTTCGGTCTCCCGCAGTTCATCGTCGGCCGCGTGATCCTCGGGTTCGGCGTCGGTCAGCTCAGCTCCATCGTGCCCGTGTGGCAGAGCGAGACGGCAGGCGCCGCCAACCGTGGCCGACACGTCGTCATCGACGGTCTCTTCATCTGCCTCGGATACACGCTCGAGTCGTGGATCAACCTCGGCTTCTACGAGTTCAAGACCGGGTCCGTCACATGGCGCCCACCCATCGCGATCGCCTGCTTCTTCTCGATGATGATAATAGTGTCCATCTACTTTTTGCCGGAGTCGCCGCGGTGGTTGGTCCTGAAGAACAGGATCCCCGAGGCCCGCGATGTCATCTCTGCGTTCCGGGCCAAGCCCGGTGACGCCCTGGAGGTCCAGGCCGAGGTGGACGGTATGGAGCTCTCGCTCGAGGAGGGCACGGGAGGCAAGGTCAAGTTCAGCGACATGCTCAGAATGGGCGAGGACAAACTCCTGTACCGTTTCGCCCTTTGCATGCTTCTGCAGTTCTACCAGCAGATGTCGTAAGTGCTCACGTACCTGGCCCGGTTCGTTCGACGAACAAAGCTCCGCACAGCTTGCTAACACGGCTGAACTTAGTGGAACCAACCTGATTTCGGTCTATGCTACCATCATATTCCAAACCAACTTGGGCATGAGCTCGGAGAATTCCCGCGCTCTTACCGGAGGCGCGCTGACCTGGAAGTTCTTGTCCTCCTTCATCGCCTTCTTCACCATCGACCGCCTCGGCCGCCGTGCCGTCTTCATGATCTCCGGTACTGGTATGTGCTGCTGCATGGTCGCACTCGCCGTCGCCACTTCATTCGGTGCCGAGAACACTGCCGCACAGATCGCTGCCGCTGTGTTTATCTACATGTTCAACACCTTCGTGCCGATTGGGTTCCTGGGTGCCAACTTCCTCTACTGTACCGAGATTGCGCCGTTGCGTCTGCGTATGGCGATGTCTTCGATCTCGACCGCGAACCATTGGCTATGGTAAGTTGACACTGAGATCTTGCTTGAACCCGTCGAAATCGAGAGAGTTCATCATGCGCTGACACGCACTCTTAGGAACTTCGTTGTTGTTATGATCACACCCGTCGCTCTCAATTCCATCGGAGGATACTTTTACATCGTCTTCGCCTGTATCGGCGCCTGCATCCCCCTGTCTGTCTACCTCTTCTATCCTGAAACCATGGGGAGACAGTTAGAAGAGATAGACATGATGTTCCGGGACTCGCCTTCTATCTGGGCGACTGTCAAGTTCGCCAAGAACAGACCAGTGGGCATGCCACAGGAGTACGTCCACGAGCCAAAGAAGGATGCTGCTCACGTAGAATGATTTTTCCTATGAAGGTGGCTTGGCGTTTAAAGGGATCAACTTGGGAAGGGCTGGGTTAGATCATGCTCACGATACCATCATCTAGACCACCGGACATGCGTTCGGGTTCAGCATCGTTACAGACGTTGGGGAGATACCAGTGCATAACACAGGGTCGGCGATATGGCCATGGCATTTGATGGGCAGATTGTTTCCTGTCTGTTTTTAGAGCCCTTCTACGACACAGGCAGGCTGAGGCATATATACAACAGCATTCATGTGCCGCTCAACAAAACTTGTGATGTGCCGATCATTTATGTCGGAGGCTCAAGTCGTGTCTACTTCCAAAAACCTGATTATCATTACTCTATCGAATGCGCCACTCAACGTGGTGACATCCCAGAGATGGCCGAAATCCTCCCTGGCTGCGGCGGCGGCCCACTGCCCGACGAGCTCAGCGGACTCACCTCCTCGGTGCCACGCTGCCGCAACGCGCTCACGTCCACCGCCAGGCGTTCCGGTCTGGTCGGCGCCACCGCCACGGGCGGCGGATGCTGGATAGGCAGCCTCTGGCTCTCGGTATCGCTGTCGCTGACCTGGACATCCGGGACCGAGGAGGAGGAGCCGTTCGGGCCGTCGTCGTCGTCGTCGTCATGATTATTGTCATTGTTGTTGATCGGGCTGGAGCTACTCGCGCTGGTCATCGTCGTGGGGCGCCAGTACTCCCACCGGCCGTAGGGGCTCAGGTAGGGGTACGCGGGGCTCTCGGGCGGGGGCGGGGGGTATAACCCGCCCGGGCTGTAGCTGCTGTTGTTGTAGCTGCCGGTGTGGGACCGGCGGTCGGCCGAGTTGGAGTCGCCCGAGGAGGTGTTGTTGTTGTTGGACGGCCCTCCTTCGCCTCCTCCTTCTGCTTCTCCTGATGCTGTTGCTGTTGCTGATGCTGATCCTCCTTCTTGGATCGGGCTCACCTGCGAGGGCTGCCAGTCCGCCCAGGCGTACGCGTTGTTGGGGTGCAGGTACAGGTGCTGCTGCGGCGCGCCGGAGCCGCTCCAGCGGCCTTGTGGTGGTGGTGGTGGTAGTGGTGGCGGCGGTGGTTGTCGGTAGTAGGGTCCTCGTTCTGTCTCTCCTCGTCGTTGCTGTTGCTGCTGCTCTTCTCCTTGTTGTTGTTCCAGTGCTGGGATGCCGCGCGCCGGGTTCGAGCTCAGCGGGCCGCCGGGCGGCGACTGGCTCCAGCGCTGCATCCACGACGGCGACATCGCCGACGCCGGTGGAGGACTGGATACTGGTGGTGGTGATGATGCCACCATCGCCATGGACTGCATGCCGACCTGGTGGTCGCGCTGCTGCTGTGGGGATATCGGCGGCGGCGAGGAGGAGAGGTTGAGACCTGGGACCCGGAAGTCGGTGCTGTACATGCTGGACGTGCGGCGGCGGCCGCCGGCGCCTTGTTGTCTGCTCATCCGCCCCACCGCGGCGGGCGGGCTTATGTTTATGTTGTTCATGTTGTCGCCGTCGTCGTTGCTCGGGGTGGCGTACAGCCCCAGGAGCTGGGTGTACCGCGCGCTCTCCCTCCGGGGCTGGAGCTGGAGCGGGGACGGCGCGGCGCTCGCGTGGGGGAACAAGAAGTCGTGCGGGGCCGCGGCGGAGGAGGAGCGGGCGGCGGAGGCCATCTCAGGCGGCGCCGGCTTGCACTCGGAGGGCGGAGGGGGCGGCGGCCTGCCGGCGTCTTCGAGCCGTTTTCTCCGGGTGTAGATGCGGCGCCTCTGTCGCCTGTGGAGGAATATCACGGCGGCGATGATGAGCAGCACGGCGAAGGGGACGGCGAGGCCGAGGGTGAGCTTGACGGCCAGGGAGGTGCCGGCGGACAAGGGCGCGCCGCCGCTCGAGGAGGAATCCGATGTTGCTGTCGTGGATGGTGGGTACGTGGGCACGACGGTCTGGATGCCGGACAGGCTGGCGGGGCGTGCAGCGGCCGCCGAGGAGGCGGATGGCGGCGCTGTGGTCGGTGATGGTGGTGAGGTGCTGCTGTCTGGTGGCGCGCTCGATGCTGATGATGAGTCCACCGGGTCTTCGGAGTCCGCCGCGGCAGTATCAGTTGCAGAACTTGATGTGGGTGAACTTTCCTCAGTAGATGAAGAGTCCTCGGCGGTTGTCGTGGAGCTTTGGTCTGCGTCCACGGCCGTCTGGGAGTCCGATTCGTCGTCGTCGCTAGATGCGATGTCCCTCTTCCTCATCGCCCTACGTAGCGCGGTGCTCTTGACGGTGAAAGCACCGCCTCCGCTTGAGCATTGGCATGTTCCGGCTGCGTAGTCGTCCTCGCAGCAGAAGCGCTCTGCGCTGTCATCGTCTGTAGAGCCACAGGGCACCAGAGTCCCGCCGGCATTGTCCGAGCCTGGATCCAATGTCAGTTTGACCTATGAAAAATGTCCGTGTCTCTTCACGTGGCGACTGACCTAGACATATCTTCCCACAGGCCTGCTCGTCCCAATCCCTCTCCGTGCACGCGCCCCTCAGCACGGCGCCCTCCTCCAGGCCGGGATGCGTCGAGGTCGACTCTGTCACCACGCAGAGGTTGTCCTCGGCGCATGTTGTATATCCTGCCGGGCAGCACAGCGATGCGCCCTCTGTTGTCGTTGTCGTGCTGCTGCTGCTGCTGCTGCTGCTGCTGCTGCACGCTCGGTACTCCGGAGCCTCGTCGCCGGAGGGGAAATAGCAAATGGCGCCGGCCGACTCGGCAGCGGCGACGATCCCGGGCTCCGGGCCCGAAGTGGTTGGTGCTGCTGGCAAGACCTGTTGCAGCAGCGGTATCATCGCGATGGACGGATGTGCTATTCATCCACATTCCATTTTGGACCCTTGGAGGCCCTTTCGACACCAGAGACTTTCCTGAAATCTCTTTGTTCTCTTCTTTCCCAGTCGTGGGGAAATCGCTAATAGGTCATATCCTGTGGCATTAAAGTGCATGCGGGTCTGACAAAACTCGGCCGCGGCGAGAAACGGGGATGAAGGGTCTTTCACTTGCTAAGAAAGGGGGGGGGGGGGAAAGACTGAGAGACGCCAAGAGTCCCAACGACTTGGTTTTGTTCTTCTACTCTTTCTTTTTTGTCGGGCTTGCTGATTGCTCACCACCATCCTCAACACTACGTGTCTCGCAAACCGTGTGTGTCCCAGGCTCCAGACCGCGACAACCGACCGGCCTGTCGAGACCCGGGCTGGGGCCCTCGAAGGGGGGGGGGGGCGCACACACACGCGCACACACGCACACACGCACAACCAAACATTGGACCCATTTAAAACCATTGACGCCTGCCTGCTGCTGCTTGCATATCGCGAACCCCGATCCGGAAACATCCAGCTCGCGGCACGCTCGACAGTGCTTATGTGTTTCGGGGCGTCGTGGGGTGGTATCTGCGAGTCTTTGGCAAGCCCTTTTTTTTCTTCTTCTTTCTTCCTCGTCAGCCCCGAAGAGCTTGGGGTGGGTTTTGCCGGCGATGCGGGGTTTCCGCCCAATGTCGGCGTGCGGCGCGGACAGCTCTGTGCAGCACCGACTGTAAGTAGAGGGTGGCCGCATGGCCGCAGGGCTGACATCGCCGGGCAGTTGTGTTGCACGACTAGGTTCGGTGGAGATGTTTGGAGGCGTCCGATTCGGCGGCGTGGGTTGCTGACGGCAGGTTGATTACTGTACAATTTCTTACCTGACTTGCGCGTCCAGACCCGCTGGAGAGAGTGGAGAAGAAGATGCAGAAGAAGGAAGAAGATTTATTATGTCCCACTGGATGTCCTCTTGCCATATCAGGAAGTGACAGTATGTCCCATATACATACATCGCTCCCTAAGTCAGCCCGGTCCCGCGTGATTGGTGACTCCACCAACGAAACTCCATGCGCCTATCCTGTAAGCCATGCCACGCCATGCGGCCTATGCCCCGCTCGACTAACCTGACTATGCGTCCCAAGGAAATGTAAGACCTGACCCGAATGACCCAAACTCTTTTCGTCGCGTCCGCTGACCTGCATCCAGAGGAGCGGCATCATGCGCGATCAATGCCGGCGCCGTGCTCAGCCCGTCCACGCCCGGGATGCCGTCAATCTCTGGTCCAAATCTCCCCCCGTCTTGTTCTGCGAGACTGCATCCCACGAGCTTCGTGCTGCGCGAGGAGGTGGCGGCCTGCGCTTACCATATCGCCTGGGTCCTTTTGCAGGGAGGCTTTTCCTGAAGAGCCGCGTCGCGTCAGCACATCCAACCCCTTGGGCTCGTAGGTCGCAAAAGGCGGTCGGGTGATTGTTCCAGAAAGAAGCAAGTGCCTCGGGGGAAAGATCCTTAGCCCCATCACCATCATGATTCCTCACTGGCCTCCTCCTCCTCCTCCTCCTCCTCCTCCGCCCGCTGCTGCTGCTGCTGCGGTGCAGACCTCACCCTCCCCAGCGCGTCGTCCCGCATGGCCCGCAGCTCCCCCGCGAGCCTCTGCTCGAGCTTCTCCAGGATCCACTCTGCCTCCTCCTGGGTGCCCATGAGCGGAGACCTGGAGCCGACCCAGCTCCACTGCAGGTGCTCCGGGTCGTCGCCCTGCTCATGGCCCTCGTCTCCCTCCACGGTCCCGCCGCCGCCGCGGTGCTTGTTCCGCTTCTTGGGCACGGGCTTCCTGTGCCTCTCCGGGGCCGACTCGTCCTCGCCGATGAGCTTCAGGAACCACGCCCACTCCTCGAACGAGTACTTGCGCGGCGGGTGCGACTTGAGGTGCTGCGTCACGCGCGAGATCTCGTCGATCAGCACCACCGCGTAGTCGGAGCGGTTGGTCGGGAGGTTCAGGGGCAGCTCGGCGCTGGACCGGGGCATGGAGGCGGCACGGGTCATCTTGAGCCCCATCGTCTCCACATTCTTGTTGTTGCCGTTGTTTTGGCGGCCCCTGCCCGGTTTGTTGCCGAGCTTGTGAAAGCTGATGGTGTGGTTCTTCTGCGATGAGGGTCGCTCGGCAGGTTCCTGGAAGCAAAGGTGCATGCTGCTGTTGTTGCTGGCCCGACTATGCTGTGGCGTGTCGGAAGAAGCCCCGCGGATGCTGGTGGATGGCTGCGTGGCAGCCTTGGTGAGGGAGGTGGGGCTGTCGCCGTTGACGGTATCGCTGAGGTCCTCTTCACCGTGGCCCCGAGCGGCGTCCCCAGCCGCCAGGCGACCTCCGGCGACCTCCATGCCTCCTGGCCCGGCAATGTCGTCGACCTCACGGTTCAAGTCACTCGTGGACTTCTGCCGCTGATGACCGCCCTTTTCCGTGGGGGCCTTCTCTACGTCTTCCTCATCAGTATCCTCCGAGTCCTGACGACGGGAAGAATTTCCCAAAAAGCCGGGCGGGCTCTCCTCTACGTCGCTGTCGTTGCCGAACACCTTACCCATGGACAGCGCCCTGGCTAGCACCTTGAACTCCTTCTTGGCGCCCCTCTCGCCCGGCAGGACGGTGACGGTGCCGAGCCAGTCTGTCCACTCCCGAACCATCTTGACCACAGTGTCCCCAGCGTTCGAGATCAATACGGTCATCGTGGGAAGAGCCATGAGTGACCAGAACACGAAAAAGGACTTTCCAGCAGGGCTGATGGGGCTGATGTCTCCGTAACCAATAGTAGTCAACGAGACAAAGGCGAAGTAGAAGCCGTCGAAGTAGGTCCAAGCCTGGTAGGTTACCTCACACTGCTGGAATACAGCAGCCCCTACCAGCCACAGGATCAGCCATACGGTCGTAGAAATCCCCATGGCCATCCACCGTCGCTTCCGCTCGGCCTCCGCCTGGATCTTCCTCATGAGCTGAAACTCCTTCTGCCGGCGCTGCAGCTCCGTCAGCCCGGTGTTGGTGCGGGCGCCGCCGCCCGGCTCGTCGTCGTCGCCCTCGCCCTCGCCCTCGCCCTCGCCCTCGCCCTCGCCCTCGCCCTCGCCCTCGCCCTCGCCCTCGCCATCCTCGGTGGTGACGGGGATCAGGATGTCGTCCTTGCCGCGGCGGATCATCTTCTTGACGATCCGCTTGCGGTTCTTCTCGGCGATGCGGGCGCCAAGCTGCCTCCGGCCGCGCTCCAGCGCCAGGCTGCGGATGGAGCCGACGACCAGACCCAGGCTGATGACGCCGATGAGGGCGTACGGGAAGAGCAAGCCCCGCCCCAGGGGCGTCTGGCAGTAGAAGTCGCCGAAGCCGACGGTGAAGAGCGTCACGTCCGCCCAGTACACGCCGTCCAGGAAGGCCCAGCCTTCGATCTTAGAGAAGACGAGCGCGCCGACCAGCAGGTAGACGAGGAACATGATGGTCTGCAGCATGAGCGTGCGCTGGCTAGTGGTGAGCTGGAAGTCCTTCGAGTAGTAGTCCTTAGCGGCGCCCCAGACGGTGACCACCATCAGGCTGGAGCAGACAAAGTAGAGGGCGGCGGCATAGATGCCGTAGTAGAAGGCTCCTGACCAGATGTATACAGTCTCTGGCTGTCTCGCCAGGGGTCCGGCGGCAGTGGCAGTCAGTGCGATCAGGCAAAAGGAGGAGATATACCATGTCACTATCGTGACGGGCTGGGCGATGGTCCACCTGATCTTGCGGGCCATGTTGAAGAGGAGGATGACATTTGCAATTAGGGCCATCACTAGTTGTATCGCGTTGATGGCGGTCAGCCTTATGGGATGTCAGCGTCTCTTCCCTCCATGTTCATGAGCTGCATCCCGTGCCATGTCGTGAGAGACGTACCACTTTGGATCATCAATAAATGGGGCCAGGTCTATGTCCGACCCCGGGGGGAAGTACTGTCTCCATGGCCTTACCAGGGCACACACACTGAACGCGCTGGCAACGGGACCCAGGGTTGCTGCGATCATTGGGAAGGCCGAGCTGGCGAACCAGTAGCGACTGGGGTCAAGATGGGCTTCATTGTTGCGGATGCCTTTGGGCTCCTCGCTCTGGTTCTCTTTGGTGGGCTGCGGGTGGTCTCTTGCGTCGTCGAAAGACTCGGCGTGCTCTTCGACGTGGTCACCACTGTCGGCCATCATCTTGGGCAGTTGGTTGTGGGCGGCCTGCCCAGGCACGCCGTTCTCGGGAATAAGGTAGGTGTTTCTTGGTACCGTGGTGGTATGGTGAGGGGAGGTGATGCGCTGTGCGCTGGTCTGTGGAGTGTCTTAGCACGAGCCTGGTGCCAAATCAACAGCCGCGGATGGACATCACGGACAAGGACGTGTGCACCAACAAGGGGTTTTGATAGGGGGGGCCCTCTAGTCAGACTGATTCTTGGCGTTTGTATCAAGGTAAAACATTATATAGGGAGGATCCTGGATGGCATCTGGGGAAGTGGGGAGTGGAATCTCATGCAGACGACTTTGTTTCTCGTGAAGGCAAAACATGTTCTGAGAATATGGCATCACCAGAAGATGGCGTAACGTCCTGTAGTCTTCCAAGAAATTGCGCGCTGCGCCCGTCACACCAAGTACTAGTACTGGCATGCAGCCACTGCTGGATGGCGCAGCGTATGACGTCGGCGGTTTATCCCAGTCACTCGGTATCGATGGCCAGGCGATTGACGTATCACAAGAGTCGAGTGACCAGGATGACCCATCTTTGTACATCTGGGGTGCATAAGCCCGGATGCAACAGTGGATCTGATTGGTAGGTCCGCCTCACAAGATCCCACTTTCGGAAAGACCCCAGAAAGCTTGACCTCGATTGTCCTCCTGCGTCCTTTCAAAAGAGGGCAGGGCTTTGGCTTTGTACTGCATAAGTTCAATTACGCAAACTCTGGATGTTTTGTAGGTACTGTCATTTTCTTATCTATCTCCACCTCTTGGCTTTGTTTGGATAGCTCACATTTGAGCAGGCGGAATCTCAAAGCTCTGCTCTCTTCTGCTTACCTAGTTATGAGCTAGCCTCAGTGACACTAGTCTGGGCACTGTGTACTAGTACACAGTAGTGCAATGCACCCTTCACTTCAATTAATTTAAGCCCGGTGCAGCCATGTCTCGTTGATGCCGTGCAAACAATCTCAGATTCTGTGTGCTGCTCTTAGATGTTGGAAATGCAAGGCTTGGTTGTGGCCTCATTTTTGCTAGACTCGTCTGACATCCATGCGGTATCATCAACCCGTAAACTCGGCCACGACCGACCACTTCCTCCCTCACATGACGCAGGCAACTGGATATTGGTGAATAATAGCACCCGCTTTTCCTGCTAGGGCATTTTGACAAGGACGGATTTCAATTTTGAGCTCTTGCCATTCACGAGAGTATTGACAGGACCAGTCTATTGACCCCAAGAGGACACCTAGGTAGAATGCAGAGTGTCACTCGTGTCCACTGCTCACACAAGCACATTCACGTTCAGATGTCGGTACCAGGAGCTCCGCTTGGCTTTCACAGCATCTCAGAACTTACCATAGCAACCATATGAATCACTGGATCTCGTTGTAGTGTCCCTGACTCCCGAGGTCCCAGAACCTTGCGCTAGTGGTGCAGAGGTGACCGTGTCCAGAAGCACAGGAAATAAAACAAACTCAGCCACAGCAAACACACAAAACTCTAGGAGCAGGGACCAATTATCCAAGGTCCACATGGAAGAGGAAAGGGAAGACAAGGCAGAAGGAGAGGAAAAAAGGCGAAGAAAAAATCCCCCGGGGGTAGAGCCCACTCAGCCCGGGTTAGGGTCAGCCGATCTCGAACCAGCTCGTCAATCTTGTCCAGTGAGCGCGCATCTCATCTTGTCTCGACCACCACTCTTGACGTATCCTGCCATGAGATGAGATGGGATGAGACGAAATCTCGCTCTGAAGCGGATGCCATAGTGACTGAATACTATGAGTCTCTCGTTACAGATTTCCTCTTCATGATATGTTGCAGACAAAGCGCGACGGAAACGCGCTGACATAGCGGAATTACCCGTCCAGGCTGACCATCGCCCACCCCAGGCCCGCGCTGACTTTCTAGAGAGAACATGACAAGATGCACGAGGACCTTTTCAAGGGTCTTCCCTCTTCGACCACGGCTTCTCTATGTGTCATATAGCAGACAGGTCACCAGCACATCGTGGTGTACAAGACAACTGCACACAGAAAACATCCAAGTGCCCTACGCCTCGGCAGGCCATGTCACCGTGAGGTGAGAATCTGCCTTTTTGGCTCACTCGGCGCCTCGTGATACTACGTACGTACTGACCCGCGTTTTGTCTCGCAGCCTCCATGATGTCGCAAGACATCCCATCTCATCACCGCTCATCATCAACCTCCCGGCATTCCCCGTTCATGACATCGCCGACGTCAACAGCTACCTGCCTCGCTTCCTGCGCCGGTACCCATGTGCAACGATTCACTACCGCTGGCCCCGGCCTCACAAACCCATTGGGGAAGATGGCGACGCCGCCTCCTCCTCATCATCCTCCTCCTCTTCCTTCTCCTCTTCCTTCTCCTCTTCCTTCTCCTCGTCGTCTCCGGTCGAGGTGTACCAGAACGTATCTCCTCATCCACCAGAGACCCCACTGAACCTCCTTGACTGGCCCACACCCCTCCACGACATTATTGCTGGGTATGAATATTTCGTCAACGCTCTTTCCCCGCTGCCCACAGGTGAGAACGGCAACTCTCGCCTCCAGCGGCGCGACGTGTACGTCTACGGGAGCTACCTGGGTGCCGGGCTGGCCGCGTCCCTGGCGCTGACCGAGTCCCACACCCACAAGCCGATGGCGGTCCGCGGGCTGGTGGCGCTCAACGGTGTTTACAACTGGACCACCTTCCTGCCCGACCATCCCCTCAACAATCTCAAGACCACCGCACTGGAGGACGTGCCGTTGTGTCCAGGTTCTGATCCTGATCGAGAAGGGTTGGGAGAAATCGATGATCCTCAGGACATCGCCCTCATGAAGCTGCTGATGCCGGCGTTGTTCCAACAACCATCCAACCTCTTCGACCCCTTCGCCAGCCCCGTCTTGTTCTTCCACACGCCAGGGATGCTCGTGCCGCCCAGCTTCACGGAGCGCTGGCGACCATGGAACGCGCTCCTCGACAAGAACAAGTCCTCCACCTCCTCCTCTGGGAGCGTCAGCGACGACGACATACCCTACGTGTACTCGGACCCGGAAGACCCGCCGCCGCCGACGCCCTTCCCGGACCTCGAGGCCGACGACGAGGCCGAGGAGACAAACTCGGACGCCGACACCACCACATCCTCCTCCTCCTCCCGGGAGATGGCGATGGCGCCCCCGCCGCGCCGGGGCTACCTCGCCTTCCCGCCGCGCGCGTCGACCCTCCGGATCCCGGAGACCCTCCTGCTGCACGGCAGCCCGCCGCCCCTGCCGCCCATCCCGGACTCGGTGGTGGGCCAGAGGCGGCGGGCGGCGGCCTGGAAGAAGCTCAAGAACGCGGAGAACAGCTTCGGCTCCCAGGCTATAGGGCTAGCAGGGCTGATGCGGCGGAGCGTCGACAAGCTGGAGCTGAGGGAGAGGAGGCGGTGGGATGACGAGTTTGACGACTGGGAGGGAGAGGCCGTGAGGCGGGTGGACGTGGTGGATGTCGGGCGGACCCGTGTGGATGGCATAGGGAGAGAGGTCGAGGAGACGGTCGAGCAATGGCTGGAAGACAGGCTGGGCTGAGATTACTCACGAGCTTTTGCTGCGTCGGGTATCACTGCGTTATTTATATGCTGAGGGCGAGCTATATATGTAACCAATCGCCAAGAATGGCTGGACCTACTCAAGCAGAGATCCATCCTCATCCATGAAGAGCTCCTCCGTCACGTCGCTAGGAGCGTCATCCAGCTCAACATCCTCGCCCTCTTCTGGTCCCTCCGGGCCGTCTACTGTGCGCGAATCGTTGACGTAGCCCCCGCCCGTCTGTGGCAGTTGAAGCACCGTGTCGTCCATGTCAACCTCACACACGGACGGCGCGAGGCCTTCTTCTTCCACAGCGACTGGTGCGTCAGTCTTCGAAGGCAAATTCACAGCTGGCGGGGTTTGGTCCGCCATGTCGGCATCCGCGTCCGCCTCCACCTCAAAGCCGCCGGGTTCCTGCGCTGGCCCGTCTTCTGCAACATCGGAGTCCCCATGTTTCATCTCCTCTGACTTGTTTTTATGATCATCGATCGCAACGTATTCTCGTTCTTTGCCCTTCCCTGCGCTCTCGACCTCAAAGCCGCCAGCTCTGTAGTCGCCATGCTCGAAGCACCCCGTCATTGGAGATTCTGGTTCGAAGCCACCAGGTGCAAATCCACCAGGTTCAAAGCCACCGGGCTGGGGCTCGAATGCACCGACTTCAAATCCGCCAGGCTCTGGTTCAAAACCGCCTGGCTCAAACCCACCACCCTCCTCCTCGTCAGCAAGCACCATGCCTCCAACAACACCATGGCCACGAGGCTCATCATCCTCCGAATCCGACTCAGAGGGCAACTCGAACTCGCCCAGCACGGTATCGCCCCAATACTCCTCTTTCTCAAAGATCCTCCTCCTAATCCGCAGCGTCCGCAGCCACTTCCTCCAGGTCTCGAGCGCCCGCAGGCTCCTCCGCTCCTCCTCCAGCTGCGCCTCAAGGTCCTCGAAGCCCTTCAGCACAGCACGCACGCCTTCTGCCGCCTCGACGGGGATGATCACGCCGTTGTACACGGCCGTGCCCTTGCGCCCCTTGAACTCGAAGCCCTGCAGAGCAGGCGCGTAGTCGACACCCAGGATGTGCGCGGCGTGGCCCGCGCGCGGGTGTCTGATGTGGACTCCGCCCGGCGGCACCATGGAGGGCACATACGCGTCGATGTTACCGAACTTATTCTTGGGTACCCTGCCAGCCACAACAGGTGGTGGGGTATACAGTTCGGTCTGGTCGAAGGTGTATATGGGGTTCCCCTTGGCTGGATCGATACCGAGTACTGGGTCCTCGTCGTCGGAGCTGTGCTCCGAGGCATCGTCCAGATGCCACCTCCCTTTGCGTTTCGCCACCTTCCTCTTGGGCAGGACCTTCATGGGCTCCTCGCCGGGCTTGATCTCCCGCCCCAGTCGATACCACTTGTCCGCCGACTTGGCCACGCGAACATCTTTGCGCCGGAATATCTTCTCCAATGGACCCTTGCTCCCTGCGCCGACGGTGCCGACGACCTGCGCACCGGGGACCAGGACTTCATGACGCCGCATATGTCTCTCCAGAGCATAGATAGGGTGATCCTTGAAATCCGCCACATTTCGTGGCATGGGCTCTCGGGCCTCAGCAGCGTTAAGCTCGGTGTTCTCTATCTGGTCCAGGTCACTTGGTGGTCCGCGTGGCTTGTACCTCCGTAAGGCTTTGCGCCACCACTTTGCACCCTCAACCGAAGAAGGTACCGATGGGCCGTCGATCCGCAACCGTCGCGTCTTAGAATTATAGGCTTTTGTGTACCGCCGTGTTACGTCCTTCGCGGCGCCATCATCTTCGAACGCGACTACGTAAGTGAGGAGGTTCCGACGGTCAGCCGCTGGCGGCTCGAGTTTGTGAGGTCGAAAATGCTGTCCGGTCACCAGGGCGTCGACAGGCTGCCATTTCTGGTGGCCCACGTCGAGCACCTCAACCCAGTAGACAGGGAAAGACGATTCATGAAGTTTTATGCTGGCCCTTGGGGACCGCTGAACACTGGAAGACGGCGTCACAGGCATCTCGGGCAGATGGTAGGCAGTGGCATTTGGGTGCCCAAGTCGGGCACGTGGGGACGGCCGAGTCGGTGATGGTGCAGCTTGAACGGCTTCGGATCGTGCCGGTGCTGGAGATGGTCTGGTAGGGGTCTTGTCTTGGTGCGCCTTGGGCATCGTTGGACCGCCAGGAACAAATGAAAGCGGCTGCAGAGAACAGACAAGTCGGGCCTCTACGCCCACGGCTCGGAGGAGTGCGCAGAATAAAAAGGCACCGACATCTCTTGAGCCCCTGAGTGTCCGTGCAGCCTTGCGAAAATCGGCCTTGTCCAAACAATTATCAATATTGCGAGGAAGTTCGTAGGATTGGATATCTTTCTGATCGTCGGCCCACAGTGCCCTTCGCAAGCCAACCTCGACAACCCTGAACTTCTCCAGGAAGATTTCCTGCGCTTCTTTAAGGCCTCTCTTGAGAGACTCGGTCTGGCCGAACTGCGTCAGGTTTGATCCGGGGTTGAGAAACTGGACAGTCTTGTCACTCAGAAGTGGCCGCAGGATCTCCTGCACGACTGGATCACTGCACCAATGGTTCCTCTTCTCAACGTGCGCCAGCAGACAGAGCAGGTGTATCCGGTGTATTTCGACACGGAGGGCCTTCTCTTCTTTCGTAAGAGCTTGCTTACGGTTGCGTTTTGAGGGCGTGAGTGCTGCCTGAGCGGCGGTGAGGTTGAGATGAAGTGTGCCTGTGCCTTCGTCCGCCTTCTCTTGTTTGATTGGTGTTGTTGCATCGATATTTACATCCTCAAACTGTATGTCTTCATCTTCCTCTTCTTCCGACTCGTCTGCGCTGGAAAGGTAAGTCGTCTGGACAGTGGGCTTGGGTATGTCGACGTCCTCAAATTCGACATCCTCTCCTTCATCCTCAGCTTCCCCAGCCATTGACGCGCTCGCTGCCTGGGCCTTCGAAGACTCGGCAGAGACTCGGTCGTCGGACTGCGCTTCTGCTGCTCTCTCGGCAGGTCGTCGTCCTGTTCGAGGCCTCTTCAGCGGTCGTTCCGGCTCGTCTGACGTCATTGGACGGGAGCTGATGCCAGCCTCGGCCAGCATCTCGCGATAGACCTTTGGCACAGGGCCTTCGTTGACCGACGATCGAGTCGTTCGCGGAGAAGAGCGCGTCCGTCTCCGCGCAGCCTCAGCGCGGAGTGCGACGCCCCTCGCAGCACCGCGAGGAGTACCTCGCCGCCCGCCTGCCATGGCCGTGGTGAGGAAGCGCGACTCGGCGGAACAGGAACCAGGATTGGGTTGAGTTCATCAGTCGCAATTGGTGCGGAGTTAGATCATGTCACCTCCGGGGCGAGAGAGCAGCGACTCCATTCCCGCAGACCATGGGCATGGACTGGAGAGCGACGGTCGAGTCTTGGGAGGAGCCTTGGCAGAATCGTTCTGGGAAGGGCGCGGTGTCGGAGTTGTACGGTAGCCGTCGTCGCGAAGGCACGTGAGATTTGGGAGGACTCGGGCACCCGTATGAGTCAGCAAGCTTGGCTCTCTTACTTACCACCCGGCACCCGCCCCGCCCCGCCCCCCCCCCCCCTTGTCCCCCCAACTTTCCTCTTCGACTTTTTGGGAAGGGTGTTGAGCGGCGGTCTTCATTTTCGCAAGCGCGAGGCACCGCAAGTCACACAGTGGACACACCACTGTAGCACCAACAATAGCTTGAAGGATGATTTCAAATGAATCGGCTACCTTTACCGTCTAATGAACCCTGAAAAACGCCAGTGCGCCCTTTATGGCCCACATGGGCTTCACAACCCAAGAGAAGCATCCACCCTCTTGGCCTCCGCAATGGACTGTTCTAATACCACCGTCTCGGTGCTTGAAAAGGCGTGCTCCTCAGCATTTACCATGCAGCTCATATCCTGCTTGCGCCCGGTCCTCTCCCACGTACCATCGACCATCCATGCATTCGGGACTTCGTATCCCATCCCGGGTATCATCTTGTCCTTCAACAGACCGCCATTGTACCACAGCAGCCGGTCGGCCTCGTCCAGGTGGGCAATCACGAAGCTGCACACCTTTGGCTCTGATTCTGGGCCGGGCTCTGGCTTCCATCCCACGATCGCACCGTAGTGCTTCTCCGCCTCGTACTGTGCCCCCGTGAGCTCCAGCCCCATCCACCAGCTCTCCTTGTCCCCGTACATGAGTTTGTAGGTGACCTCCTCGCGCACCTCGTATGTGTTCTGCCAGCACGTGTGCAGCAGTCCCATCAGCACGTCCGTCCTGCCCTTGTCCAGCACGACCACGCCGGAGTCGGCCTCCTCGCCGTACTCCTCGGTCCAGACCAGCGACTTGCCCAGCGTCGCGCTCGGGTGCTTGATCTGGCTCCTCCACCACTCGTGCCGGGCAGCAAACGCGTGCTGGTAGAGGAGCCGGTCGCGGAAGTAAAGGGCGCCCGTGCGCTGGAAGGCCGCCTGGTCCAGGAGCGTCTCGGGCTTCTGCAGGAACACGGCGTCGGCGTCGACCAGTATCACCTTCTCGAACTGGCTGCCCATCGCCGCGAAGGCCTTGATCGCCCAACCGCCGTCGCGCAGCCGCAGCTGCTTATCGTCAAAGACGGTGAGGATGTCGAGGAACTGCATGGTAGGACCGGCGTCCTCCACCAGCGTGGTGAGATAGTTCCTGTTGGCTGCGGACAGGTCGGCGTCCCCAGCGTAGACCACCTGGATCGGCAGGCGGGAGCCCAAGACGAGGCGGAGGCATGCGATGAGCTGCGCCGCGAAGCGCAGGTTTCCGTCGCCCGCGGGGATGACGATGCCCGCCGAGCCGGGGGTGAAAGAGGACCGCAGATGGGAAAGCCCACCCCGCAAGGGCGAGTCCGCTGGTGCGTCGGCGAGGAAGGAGAACAGCGAGAGAGCTCCTTTGTCGACAGCCTTGACGAGGCTCTCTCGGTCTGATGGGTCGCAGCTGCTCTCGGCCTCGACGAGCAGCTCGCGGAGTAGCGCGGTGCGCTGACCGAGCTCGCCAAAGTGCTGAGCATAGGGCGCCGCGAGACGGTAGTCTTCGAAGTATTTGATCAGTTCCGGCGCTACCGAGTCGTTCTTCTTCTCACAGCCGCTCGCCGACAAGCCTGGGGACACCGAATCATGGTCTTTCTCGCGGCCGCTCGTCGACAAGTCCAGGGACACTGCTTGTCGGCTCAGATCAGGGTACGGGCGGCTCAGGTATAGGACGCTGAGCCAGACCACGACACTCGTGAGAATGGCGACGTACGTCGTCCTGCTGAGACGTCGTTGGGACAACATCTCCCTTACTGCGCCCTCCTCACGTGAGGGCAGTAAGGAAGAAACAGCCATTCAGGCTTCTGACGTTTGGAGGGGTGTATTGCACTGTTACCCTAACGACTCTTGAAGTAGAAAGGGTAAAGTTGAACGAATGATAAGATACCTGCTCTGAAGAGCGAGCTTGCCTTTCTGATCAGCACCCCAGAAAGAAATTCAAGAGGACTGGCAGTTCAGGTCAAAATGAGGCGGCCCTTTGTCGCGTGCCAGAAAATGCATCAGTCGCCCGGCAAGCGGCAAGGGAAGAATCACCAGCTGAGCCAGTCACCGTAAAGGAGATGAACTGAAACCAAATCCTGGCCCCAACAGCATGTCGGTGGTTTATTTGTGGCTCCCGCCTCTGCGGCTGAGGTTACTGTTCCACGCGCCTATGTCTAAAAGAAGCGCCCCTAGGCTGCGCTATGTACCGATACTCGTCTTGAGACCTTGCATCATTGGTCTGCAGCGCCAACTGGCTGAAGGCTGTGAACTGCCAGACTGGTGGTACGAGATTGCGACATGATCAGCATGTCCAGGGTCTGCATCCTGAAGGTACTGTGTGTGTCCTGCGTATCACGGCAGTGGTAGTACGTGGCCTGCCTGCCTGCTAGAACCGGTGTGGATATAAACTCAAATTATGAATTCAATCTGTCCTTGATCCTGACATAGACAGCTATTCGGGTACGACGGCAGACGTCTGAAGGGGCGCATGGACAGTGCATTAAATCCAGACGGAGTATTGCTCTCTCAAAGTTCAACAGCAACAGATTAACACGACACCCGGTTTCATCGAGCTCAGAGGTCTAAGTGAGGCGACCGTTGGTCTTTCCACGAGGGGCAGAGGCGCCGCAACAGGTCGCCAAATACATGCGCATCGAGTCCATTACAGAAGACCCGGCAGAGTGTCACGCTTGCCCCGCAGGAGAATGCAGTGGGTGAAACCCCCACCACCTCAAGCTTTCTGGATGTTCACGCCCACTTCTATTCCACTTAAGCTTCGAATCAATCCACTACCACCATGACAGAGTGCATACATTACACCAGAGCCGTCCGTAAATGTGCAAGGTCTTAATGGAACGGAAAACAGTGCAGTGGCTGCCTAGGATTTATGGGGCTGAACGTTTTCTAATAAGCTTATGAACGACCACACACACAGTAATGTGGACCTAGCCTAATCCGTTTTGGCTCATCAAAGGAGCTGAGTCAGGGCATCCATCCACTGATTTCCACCCGACGCCCATCGCTTCCACTCAAGCTTTTGATTCCCTACGTTCATCCCACTTTTCCTAGGGGATCTACAATATCCACTACGAAGGAAGATAGTCGGTGGAGCGGATGGAGTTCCGGTGCCTGGCCACGAATCCTCCCAGGATATCCACGAATCTTCCCAGGATAATTTCGTTCGTCACCTTTGGCGGTACACCGTCGATGTACCAGTACTTTTTGGTCACCAACGGTCGCATGATCCAGATGCGAAAGGAACAGAAGCAAGGGCGCCTATCCGCAGAGGCGACAGCTGATAGGGCAGTACCAGACTCGACTCTCTGGGTAATAAGTTATCTGATACGTGAACCCGGCAGCCCGGGCTCGGAATGCGGAGCAGAACCAACAGAGACACAGCAAGTCGGCCAATGAAGACTTGAAGGATTTCAGCTGCGCCCTGGCAGGAAATTGGGCGCGACTACCCCAGCACCAACGTGCAGACAGGCCTGCGCCATCCATGCGCATGCACTCCTCTGCCAATCAGGAGCAATGATGGCTCGGGGCAAGTGAGTCATTTTCCCGTGAGAAGAACGACGATCCACTTCACGACGTGGTTGCCGAACTTTGCCCCTGTCACAGTACGGCTGGGCATGGCATGTCATAGAACTCACTGTCTTTGTATGTAACGATAGCCATACCTTCAGGAGCCGCCTTGTAATTGATAGCCGCACAGGTATGCTGATAGGGCCAAGACAGATCAACAGAATTACAGTCAGCAGAACTGTGCACAAGGGTACACTTTGACAAGGCAACAGAAGGCAGCTGTCCCCTTTGAAATGAACCTCCGCAAAAAAGAACTCCGACCTCGGGAACGGGCCGCAGCCGTATTCTATAGAGGTTTCTCATAATACCTGGGCAGGCTACCCGCGACACCTAACTACTCGCATGCATGTGACTGAAGGTCTTCGGTGCAACCGGATCTAGGACCGAAAAGGCATACAAACGGGAGAGGCTCAATGTTGGCAGTGCTAATATCGCGGCAAATGTCACGGCCTACGTTTCACAGAGCAGACGGGCTGTGCTGCAGTGCTACAGAGAGGGCTACAGATCCATCGACCCACATCGACGTGCTTCACGGGCCTGGGAGGATCTAGATCCCGACATGCAGGAAATTTATTCGAGTCCAAGCTGAGGATCTGCCACTGGAACCCAGGAGAGACCATGGGCGTCCGAGTCCTGGGCCGGGCAGGTTGAGCCGGCGGATCCAAACGCCTGCACCGTCGCGGTCGTCGTTGGGACGGGGGGGGGGGGCGCCCTTCGACACCAAAAGTGTCAACTCTGGGGCCAGGATCCGAACTGAGAGGGTCGTCAGGTCGGTCAGTACTGGGTCGCGTCGACGGAGGCTCCTCCTCCCTTTCTTTTCCCACATATTCCTCTTGTTCTTCGCCCAAAGCCAGGCCTCGCCCTCCCAAGGACCCAATCTCTGCAGCATCGTCAACCTCTCGAGGAATGTTGCCATCGCATCGGCCAAGATTTGTGCTCGCTTGTTGCTGAAGATGCAAGGCCTTTCGTTATCAGCAAGATTTTATTTCTTAATCTGTTTATCTCTGCAGTTATGCCTCCCAGCTTGTAGAGCGGACGGCACTGTGGGCAATGTCTGTTACGGCTACAATGGCCTGAGCTACACCAACAACACCAAGTGCCCAGGCTCGAATGCTTGCTGCGGCTACGAAGCAACGTGCCTGTCGAACAGATTATGCCATAATCCCGGTGACGCAGACGGAACCTACGTTCGAGGTCCCTGTCTAGACAACCCTTGGGACGACACTTGTGCTCAAGTCTGCTTATATTGTGAGTACATAGGCATCTCCAGCGCCAACGGGGTGTTTGCGCAGTGACTGAGCTTCGCGAGAAGCAGTCTCCAGCCCTCTCTGGATGTGGAAAGGCAGACGGGTTTAGCCTTTCCTCCCCCTCCCCCTCCCCCTCCCCCTCCTCGCGTGGCCCTTTCTCTGACGACGGACGCTAATCGCAATATTGTCTCCCAGCTGAGGAGTCAGATGGGAATGTGCTCCCCCGTGTTACTCAATGTAGTGACGGAAGCTGGTGCTGCAATAACGATGTGAGCTGCTGTACACACGGCAACGGGGTATTTCTCGACTCGAGTGGAAATTCCGTCACTGCGTCAGTTTCGGTAGTAATTACCAGCTATCCGCCAGTCTCTTCGACTGGGACCGACCGCTATGTCAGTTCTTCCCCCGGACCCCAGATCTCGAGTCATTCACCCCTTCTTGGTGGCCTTCTTCCACAGTCGACCCATGCTCCCCGACGCCCTCATTGGCACGCACACGAGAGAACCATAGGTCCGACAGCACTTACTAATCAAGAATAACTCCAGACCGTGACGCCATCCGCCTCGACGACATCAACCTCGACAGGAGCAACTTCGTCCTCAGCAGCCTCGTCCTCTTCTCAGATAACACCAAGCTCAACGGCGTCGGTTTCCAGCAGTACAGCCACCGCTTCGTCATCATCCTCGCCTCCAGCGTCCGCCAGCAACGACAGTCTCAAGATCGGCCTCGGCGCCGGCATCAGCATACCAATCGCGGCCATCGCCGCCGGCCTGGCGGGATGGTTCTTGATCCGGCGGAGGAGGAAGCACTCGGCCCAGCGCGGCGGCTCGGCGGAGCTGGACAGCGAGAGCCAGGCGAACTCGGCACATGCGTTGACGCAGCAGCAGAAGAGATACAGCCCCGCGAGTACCACTGACTACTATGGGCCCAAGGCGGAAGGCGAGACGCGAGACGTGGCGGAGATCGGAGGGAATGGTGTGGCGGAGATAGGAGGAAACGATGTGGTGGAAATGGCGGGGAATACGCATCAGAACCACCACGATCGTTTCGAGCTGGCATAGTACACATGGGTCGTCTGCGGACGACCAATATATGCGGCTTGGTGGCTGGGAGCTGACCCTGGAGATGGGTTTCTCTCTATTTCGACCTCACTGACGCTCTGAACGACACCATACCGGTTTTCTTGGTCTCTCGAGTATTAATGACAATAATTCGATATCAACAAGACGTAATTGTGATACAATTTGTATTTATATAAGTGTGTACAACAGACGAATACATTCAAGTTAGAGAAAGCCACAGTGGAAACTGATGGCTACCTAGGTATCGAAACAATGTCGGTGCTATCGATCCTGAGCCGATCCTGTGGATTGTACAGTGCGAGTCACATGGTGTGACCACCGATATAGTTATACCAGACAATATTGCTCAACCCGCCTACGTCTGTGGAAACCATGCACCTATAACCCTAACCCTGCCAAAACCAGCACTATAAACAGCGCTGCAAAAGCTTATAAACAAAGCGCACCTTTTAACTTAATACACATACATTTTACAAAATAACATTAATTTACATTTTAAATAGTTTATTAAAACCTTGCTTTTTTTTCCTAATAAGCCTTATAGTTTATTTCCATAATTATAAGCCTAGCAAGCAACCTAAAAATCTTTTTTTAACTGCGTATAAAGCCAAAACAAACCTTTTCCCACTTTATTTTTTAATTCTTAAGAGCAAAAATACTTTATTCCACTCATTTACAACTATGCTTAAAATAGCTAATAATAAGCTTAATACTTTTATTAAATACACAAACCAATATACCTTTCCAAAATAATTTTAACACTTAAAAGCACACTGTTAAATAGCCTAAGTCTAGCATTTAATAAATTTAAAAGCGTTAAATATAATGCTTTATAATTAAAATAAAAAGAATTATTATAATAACTAAGCTAATAATTATAAACTTAAGCGCAAAGCAAAAAATATAAAAAGAAAAAAACGTTAAGAGCGCCTTTCTAAGCAAAAACGCAACATACAAAAAATATAAAATCTAAGCAACTATAAACCCCTTTCCAACGATTAATTAAATATAATATATATATATTATTTGCAAAAACATAAGATTAAAAAAGCAAACCTAAATAAAATTTAAACGTAGATTAACAAAATAATTTAAAAAAACCTTATTAATGCATATACTATAGTAATAAAGCTTTAAAAAAACCTATTAATGCAATAATTTATCTAAAACCTAAAAGCAAACCTTAGATTAACCAACGCTATAATTAATAATACTATATGCCTTTAATACTATAATTATTTTTAAAAAGCTTAAAATAAAAAAATTAAAGTATTAACTTAAATTAAGGAATTTAAAGCCATTTATATCTAAGCATAAGCACATAAAATCCCCAAAATTAAAGGCTTTCTTAAGGCGCAAAATTTTCTTTAAGCAATCTTTAAAAGGCTTGCGCCTAATTAAAGCAATCAACAACTCTAAAAACTAGTTAAAAATAACGCTTTAAAAAAATTAATCAAATTTCTCAATAAGCTTATAAATGCATTCTTAGCCCTTCTTTATTATAATAAACTAAATTACAAGCATAGCAATTAAAGGATCTTCGCTACCTAAGGAGAAAACAACCCTTCCAAAGCATCTTCTTATTTGCCAAAGCCTAAGATAAGCAAAAATAAACATTAAAAAAACTAAAACGCTAATTTAAAGCACTTCTGCCCTTGCCTCCCAAACAAAGAAATAATGCATAGTTAGCCCCTAATTAAATATAATATCCTTTACTACACCTATACTAAAAAACAAAAAGCTAAGAACAAATCTAACAAAACACTCAATAATAAAACTACTTTTTAAATTAAAACTATCTTATACAAAAACCCTTAATATAAAGCTCTTAAGAAAAACCTTATTAAGCTTAACTAGCTACCCTTAACCAAATCAAAAGAAAAAAACTTCTTAAACAAACAGTTTAAAGCATCTTACCTATCTAGCAACATTAAAGCCTAAACTCTTCACTCCTTCTTTTATTTTAAGCTTTAAACAGCTTATTTATATATATAACAATGTATTATTTAATTTATACAATTATTAACCCTAATCTTTTAAACTCAAAAATGCCTAATATAAGCGCAAGCATTTATTCAACCTTATTTTTAATTTACAAACACCCTCTTTAAAACAATATTATTATCAATAACTGCGGTACTATACACCTAGTCAACTTTATTAACCTACTTAAGACCAGCTCTTTTAAGCGCTCCCACAGCAATAATACAATTAATGCTAGCACATCAACACTTTCTATTATAAGCTATAAAACAAAGCGCTTTAAAAAAGCTTTAAATAGCAAAAATAAAAAGCAAACGCTAGACTTAATCTTATTAAACATAGCAATAATTAAAGATTTCCATCTAAATATCGTTTTTAAAGCTCGCTTAACTAATGCAAAGAAAGCGGTTAAAACAACTAAGACACAGCTCTGAGGGAAAATCCAAATAATTCACTAAATTAAAACTCAAAGGTAAATAATTAAAATAACACATCTAAACCGCCCTTACTAAGCAGTCTAAAATAATAGCACATAGGATAAAAACTTCCAACCCTATTAAACACTTTAAAATATAACGCTTAAAATATTGGCTCTTTAAAGCATAATGTTTAAAACACTAACTTACTTAAAAAAAAGCTTAAAAAAGCTATTAAAAACATCTACACTACACAAAATATGCGCCACCCTGCTACTTAAAGCTAAAGCGCTTTAAACAAGCTAACCTAACCGCTATAAAAATTAAAAAAAATCAAGCAAGCTTTAAAGGCAAAATATATATATATAACTACTTTTACAAAGAAAGTTAACAAAATATATTAATTAAATTTCCTAACTACCTTTTTACTTAATTAGCTTAAAAAGCTAGTTTTAAACGCTAACCATTGCTATTAAACCATATACTATATATCTAATGCAATAATAAACAAGGCATCTACTAAACGCAAAAGAGCTTTATACTTTGCAAAAAAAAAGTTTAAAGCTCCTAAGAAAAACCCTCAAAAACAATACAACCTAAATGCCCGCAAATAAGCTCACAAAATCTTTAGCACAAGCTCTATTTAAGCATTTTAAAGCAATAATAAACCTATAAAATATAAAAAAAGAGTTAGGATTATAAATTATCTATAAAAACACTATTTACCCAACGCACTATAAAAGCTAAACATAGTGTAATTATAACCTTATAAACTCTTAAAATTAGCTAAATAAACTGCTTATTTTCTTTGCTAATATTTATTAAAATACCTTAACGCTTAAAACTATTAATTTAAGCATTTATAACTATAATATCTAAATATAAAATATATTATTTAAAGCGCCTAAAGCTTAAGAAAAACCTTATCTAAAGCTTTGCTAAGCTTAGCCAAAGCTTTAATATGCTTTTCCTCCTATAAATTTATATTAAACTAAGCTGCAAAAATACCCTTTTAAGCATATTTTAGCTTAAAAGCATTTTTTTAAAAAGCTATATTATTACACTTAATTTTATATTTAAGATTATTATAATAATTACCCTTAAACAGCTTTATTAAAACCTTTTAAGCTATATAAGCCTTCTTTATATAAGTTGCAAAAGCCTTAATATAGGGGTAATTGCGCTTAAAAACAGATTTTTTATATGCCTTCTTAATTATATTAGCAATCTTATCCTTTTATATTTAGCGCTACTGCTTTTTAATATAATTATAAGCGTTTAAAAAAGCTAATTGCTTATATTAAATAAAGTAAGCAATAGGCAAAAAAACCTTAGAAATAAGAGTATAAGCATGTAAATTTTTATTATAATAATTATAGCGCTTAATATAATATTTATTATTAGCCTTTTTAAACTTATTAAAGCAGATTTTATTGCTTTTTCTACTATAAGCACTCTAAATATAATTAATATAAAGCATAATATAAGCTATATGTTGGAATAAATGGCATTGTGGCTTTGTATAAGGGCTGGTAAAGATGCCGGTGCCGACCACTAGGGTGGTTTGGCAGACTAGGATTAGGCATGCGTGTTATGTGTGCTTGAAACGTATATATAAATCCTCTGTATGAGGCAGGAGACTTTGTTTCCTTTTCTTCGTACAAGGTAGAGCTGAATATAATTTTGTTTCTACTCCATTATATTATTTGTTTATATTTAATATATACATATATAAGGAAGCTTATTTAACACTGATTAGTATTTGTAGTTAGTAAGCATAGATTAGCAAAAGTAATAAGATAATAAGTGCCTTTAAGCGTATAGTAGTGCATAGTAGTACTATTGTGCTTGATTTTATCCTTTATGCCTGTTAAGCTAAATAAGTTATTAGCGGATTGTACGATAGAAGGCGTGTATAGATCTCTTTTTGCAAGAAGGCAGAGGCTGAAAGATTATTTAAAACCTTTGTATAAACTAGAGATTATACGCAGCGTGCAATTATGCTTTGATAATAAGTGTTTTAAATTTAGATAATTTGTTTGCAGCTGCCGGTGCGTATAAGCCTAGAGATAAGCAAGAATAATAACCCTAAGGGCGTTAGCAACCTTAAGGACGCTAAGAATAACTTAAAGACAATAATAAAGACTTTTTTTTATATAAAGAGATAGCAGAGGGCAGCCTAATATTTCTAGCAGCATGGAAAATAGGCACTTTGTACGGCTACTAGGATAAGGTTCCTAATATTACCCAGCCATTGGATCCAAAGGAAATTAATATATACATTGGCCAACTTATCTCTAAATATAAAGGTCTTTTATCTTTAGATAAGGTCGTACGATTGTATAAAAAGGATTTCGCAGGCTAGATAATTTATCAGTTTAAACAAGGTATATAGACCTTTAAACGTGCACTTTGAGATATTCTTTAGTCTTAGAGATATATTTTTCCTAAGGAATAGACTAATATATTAGATAGCCAGCTTATATATTCTTTTAGTTATAACTTTGTTGCCTAACAATCTTATATAAATACTAGGGCTTTAATAACTTTTATACGACAAACTCTCGTGCAATTGATACCTATGAGCTCTGCTCTTTAATAGCCCGCACAACAAGCCTTTCATCAGTTTAAAGACTTATTAGGTTTAGGAGGGGAACAGATATATAACCCTTAAATTTAGCGGCAAAACTAATAGGAGCACTAAGGAGACCTATATAATTAAGGAGCTTTGTATAAAGAATATAGATAAATAGAGGAGGCAGCACTTTTAGGAATAGCTTATGCAATGCTTCGTTAGGGGGATCGCATAATTTCTAAGAATTAAAACCAAGGACCTTGTTTGTACAATAGAGAGAGTAGCATGGTTCTACTAGGACAACAGTTTGTTTATAAGGACTATAGCTTTTTTATATAAATTTCTCTAGTTTTTTTTATAGACTTAGGATATAATTTTTTCGAGTTGCTACTTTTAAGGCGCATATAAAATAATATATATCTACTAAGCTAAATCTAAGCTTTTGCAAAAGTATAGCAAAGAAACTTAAATTATATTGGGAAACTATATAACATTTTATACGATAAAGCAAGAATTTTTATCTCTGTGTGCAGGCAGCTTGAAATCAACGAGTGGGAATACTACGCTGTGTAGTTGTATATTTTCTTAGATCGTGCGCTCCAATTCTATCTTAACTACATTGGCTCTAATAAGATCTAATATAACATTTATCGCATAATCAACACCCACTTTAATCATTGCATTAACCACAGCTAATACTAGGCTAACTAGAGCAGCTTAACCTTTGTATAATTAAAGAAGGAAAACTTAGATAAAATATTAGCAAATATGCTAGAGATTTTGCTAAATAAAATGCAGCTTATATAATAAGCACTAAAAGCTAGATATTAAGGCAAGATCTAGCTTTATATAGCAGTGGAAAAGGCGTGCTATAGTATATTAAAGCTTGAGACAGCCCTTGTTTAGCAGAAGCCTACGTGCAAAGGGCTATTTTCAAATATGCGTGCAGCCATTAAATTAGCATCTAAGAAAAAACCATTAATCTTTTTGATAAAGGTTGATTTGTATGTCTCTTAGTACCTAACAAACCATATGTATATTAAAAGTAGCTTTTAAAAGTCATTTAACCTAAAATGGAAGGCGCGACTTAAATTTGCGCCTGCTGCATAAGAGAACTTTTTTAGTTAAAAACCTTTTAATTGCATAAATAAGAAATGTTTTATATATAAGAAAAAGAAATGTTAATTAATAAACTATACGCTAGAAAAGCGTGCAAGGTCCTATACAAGGTATTTTACCTTATGCAAAAATGCTAGCATTAAGCTACTATCAAAGGACGATATGCTTGCCTATATCTAGAACTATAAAGGCAACAAATTTAACCGCCTAAGTATATATGATTTAAAATCTAAGGAAGATAGGCAAAGGGCCGTGGGCTATCTACTTTCCACCTTATTTATTTATCGCACAATAAGGCTCAGCATATATAATTTATTGTATAAACCACTAAAATTAATATTATTCATTTTAGAGAATTAATATTTGCACAAGTACCAAGGAGAGCTGTGGGATACTAGAGCATCTAAGCTATTAATTATTGGCAAGGCTTAAGCCCTTGCATATGTAAGGGAAAACTTATGCACAAAGATTATCTAGGAGACATCACTTTATTCATTTAAATTTAGAGGAGAAGAATCCCTTTATGCAATTGGCACTATAGTAAAACGAAGCCTATTAAAAGAGGTTACATACTATGTGCTAGATACCAGCACTCCGTTCCTACTATCCCTCAAAGATATAAATTGCCTAGGTGCATATTTTGACAATACAATAAATATCATTGTATAAAGAGATAATAGAGTCTTTATTCCCATTGTACAAAAGTAGGGATATCTATTCTTTAATTTGTCAAGGGTAAAATTGGCTATATTCCTTTTAAAGCACAAACTTCGACAACTATATCAGCGATTTAGTTACGCTTATATAGACAAGTTATACTAGTTGCTAAAGGATGCTGGAACGCACGATGTGGACTACTCGACTTTGGAACAAATTCAAAAGTTCTGCCATTATTGCCAGACGCACAAACAGTTACTACAAAGATTTAAGTTCTCCCTAAGGGATAGCTATAATTTTAATTATAAAATTTTCATAGATATCGTATATCTCGCTAATAGCAATATTCTTTATATCATTAACGCCTTGACTTTATACCAAGCTAAAGAGTTCCTAGATAAAAAAGACACACAAAGCGTATAGAATGCTTTATATAGATGTTAGATCTTTATATATCTTAGACCTCTAAACGTTATTACACACAACGCTAAAACAAATTTTACATCTCAAAAGTTTAAAGGATATGCATAAATTATAAGATATACGTGCAAAAAGGTACTGATCAAGGCACATTGGGCAGTCGGCAAGGTGGAAAAAGCCTACGTACCATTAAAGAGAGCGTACAACATCTTTAAGAAGAAAATTGGTTATAATACCAACAAGCATACAATCCTTTAGATAGCTCTCAAAGCCTTAAACGATATAGCTAAACTAAGTGGCCTTATACCAACGCTACTTATTTTCAACGCTTATCTATAAATCAATTACAACTTGCCACTATTATTTAACCAAGTTGCTTATATAAAAGCAGTCTCTAGGGCTATAGATAAACTATGGAAAATCTATGCCTAGGTAGAGATTAATTGTGCGATCAATACTAGGAATAGACCTTAGCTGTATATAGTCCAAGACCTACCGCTTTGCAGCAAGGTGTTGGTGTAGAGGGAGAGGCAAGGGTGGCAAGGCTTATATGAGATTTAGGCGCACAAAGGATAAGATGTAGTCCTTGATATAACTAATAGACCGGCGAAGTTTAAATGTACGCACGTAAAACTATACTATTCGCCTTTGGAAAATGATATTGGCAATAGCGATAGTAAGGTTGCTTTTGCCGTATAAGAACCCTTAGTAGTCTATCGCAGAAGGCAATTATAAAAGAAAATTTATGTGATAGTTTACTTTACTTAGAGGATATATTAGAGGGGATAATTATCTAAGGTTATTTGTATAAAGATTTACTTTATATAAAAGGAAAAGAATAATTGTGTGTTGGCTATTAAGCTTAGGGAGAATAGTGTTATTATAACTTTAAGCGCTTTATTTAAGGAATTTAATGCTATAAAGGTTAACAACCTAATTGCACAAAGTATCTTTGAGATAATCTAGTATAACTTTTATGTTTACTAAAATAAACAGATCTTTAAGATTTAATTAGTATAAGAGATTAAGGGCAAGACAATACGCTTATATAAGAAGAGCAGGCTGGTTGTCTAAGGGTATAGAGATAATGGGAAAGACAGGGTTTTGACTTAAGCATTAACAATTTAGCGGATAAGCCAATAACTTATTCTTGCACTAGGCTTTACGTTAATAAAGGACTTTAGTATGTATGGAGAGATGCAAGACATTACTTAGGCGTATATACAAAGCTATAATAATCTTGCACGAGTTATTTTAGCATCTTTTCCCAAGGAACTCTAAGACAAGTATTCCAAGGGCACTATTCTCTAGATTTAAAAGCCTTTGTATAGACTGGCAGAGTTTGGTTTATACTAGTATAAGACGTACTATGCACACTATACAAAGAACCTGAATATGGATATCTCAACGTACGACTTATGTTTGTTAATGTCTAAGAATGGTTTGCATAAATTTGGAATCACTGCTTTATAGACTAATGATACGTTTAGCTTTAATATAAAGAGCTTTTTATGCTATAAGAAAGATGAGATAAAGAAGAAGGGCTACCGCACAAAGCCTAAGGCGACTCTATTATATAATAATCCATTAAAGTTTAATAGCGGCTGAATTAAGTTAGATAGCGAGGACGTTATTTTTATATAGAAAAGCTAGGCTAATAACCTTTAGCTTGTTAACTATTGTGCGAAAAACGCAGCTTAGCAATATGTTTCTTAGCGCGCACAAGCAGCATATATTTTATTAATTTTATAGCCAGAGGCTTTATATAATTTGTTTATCGCAGCTTAGGTTTACATATCTAAAAAGAAAGACATTACATTTTTAAACAAGAGGATCTAGTGGCAAATGGACAATATATAAAGAGGTTTAAGATATATTCCTCTTAATATATCCCATGCAAAGTTGTTTGTCTTTACTAATAGGTCATTTGCCAACAACTAAAACCTTTCTTCCTAGCTAAGATTTATTATTGTACTTAGTAAAGAGGTGGACTATATAGAGCACGACTTAACTCTTTAAAGAAACATTGTACACTGGAATTCCTCTAAATGCAAAAGGGTCACTAAGAGCGTACTAGCTAGTAAACTATATAGAATGGTGAATAGATTTGATATTGGAATTGCCCTATGTACAACCCTAAGAAAGATCACTAATTAGCTAAACCTTCCCTAGATTCCATTGGTAATTTATATAAACTCTTACTCTGTATACAACTGCCTAGTCAAGCTTAAAACAATATAGAAAAAACAACTAATAATCAACATTATAACTCTTTAAGAGTTGTATAAGAGGAAAGAGATTTCAGAGGTCCAATAGATTAATGGCAGCGATAATCTGGCAGATGCATATATAAAGGGTAAACCTAATATTGCCCTTAACATTTTAGTCTTAATAAATTAACTTACTATATAGATTAGAGGATACATTGACCAATAGGACAGAGAGGAATAATAATTATAGTTAGATAAAATATGTTTTATGTAAAATAAAAGTTTTTATTCTTCTACCTATATTATCCTGCATAAGCTACCAAGAAATCCCTTTTTATTAACAACTACTAAATACTCCTAATATTTCCACCATACAACCTATTACTTAGCATTAAATAGCGTGCAAGCGCTAAATATAGTTAGCGCAGGCGCTATGCTGATATCCCGCTATATGCACACAGTTGCTAAAGGGGTTGGCAAAAGAGTTTGGGTTTTTATATATATAATTATAATTAACATTTGCACAGTAGCCAACGCTAGCAATGATGCTGGATAACGTTAATTTTTTATATAGAGATAAAAACAGAGGATGAACTTATAGTATAGTAAAGTATAAGTTTCGTTATATAATCTTAGCAAAAGCTAAAGATATGTATCTTTAGTCAATGCCTACCTTGACTTATACGTTGGCTATAGGCAAGTTAGCTAGGGCCAACTCTTAGTTCTATGTTTTATTAGTTTGTAAACATATAATGAGAGGAAAATGATAATATGCTATGTACATTTTTACAAAGGCCAAGAGCATTGGCATAAGACTAGGCATTGGAGCCTAGGTGCATAATGAAGGCCTGACGGCTGGCGTTTGTACTTAGAAAGATTGTACAAAAGATTAGCTAGGCTGGAATATTTGCGACAGGGGCAGGAGCTGCCATAGTAACCAAATTTTTGTTTGTTTGCTTGCGTATAAGATATCTACGCAAGTTAAAAGGTTAGTGGTAATGTACATAAAAGGGAAAAGAATAGAAGACTATATATGGTTAAAAGTTGGTTGTTGGTGAAGAAAGAAGAGAGAAAGAGAGGATTAAAGGCTAAGTTGGGAATAAGGTTTTTTATACCTTATACGTAGCCAAAAGTGTAAATTACTTTAAACGCTGATAGGCAAATGCCTATGATTCACTAGGAGGAAGTTTGTAACTTAAGAGGCAACAAGGGCCGTACGTAATTCCTTCTATATAGAGAGTCACTTAGAGGCAAAAGACTTAACTATATATAATATATCATATACGGGTAGTTACTAGAAAGCAAGGTCTTTAATAATCCTTATAGATATAATTACTTTTTCTAGCATTTAACTGCTGGAATAGTATAAGGTCTATGGTGCGTTTCCTTTGTGAGAACCATAGTCTTTTCTCTATAGTTTCTATATATACAACTATATAAGCTGCAAAAGAAAAGATGCCAATGTTGGAATAAATAGCATTGCAGCTTTGTACGAGGGCTGATAGAGATGCCAGTGCCGACCACCAGGGTGGTCTGGCAGACCAGGACTAGGCACGCGTGTTACGTATGCCTAAAACGCGTATATAAATCTTTTGTACAAGGCAGGAGACTTCGTCTCCTTTTCTTCGTACAAGGTAAAGCTGAATATAATTTCGTCTCTACCCCATTATGTTATTTGTTTACACTTGATACGTACGTATACAAGGAAGCCCATTCAACACTATATTAAATATTAAGCGCTTAGAAAGATTGGCTAAAAGCTTATTAATATAATTGTAGATAATAGTTTTAAATTTCTTAACTATTTTAGAAAAGGAAGGCTTGCTAAAAGTAGTATCCTTGGCGCTTTTAACAGCTTTATTACTCTTAGAATTATTTATATAAAACTTATTAGTTTTTATTTATTATATTTTCTATATTAAAGTAACTTATCTTTATTACCTTTATTATTTCTATCACCATTAGCACTAATCTTAAAAGAGTTTTTTATACTGCTATTATTAGGGGAAAAAGCGTTAGAATTATTATCCTAAGCATTTTTACTACTAATAATAAGCTTAAAACTATCTTTAATATTATTAAAAACGTTAATAAAAGCTTTAATAAAGTTATTTTAATTATTTTTATTGCTAAAAATAAGCAATAAAAGGTTAACTTTAAGCGCATTAGCATTAGCAACTTTTTTATTATAAATAAAAAAAAATATTTATTAATAATAAAGAAAATAGATAAAATATTAGGGGCGTTTTATTTAGCGCTTAATTAAGTGTAAATCTTATTATGCTTGTGAGAAAAACGCTTATAAATACTTTTAGTAAACTTTTTCTAACGAGCGCGCAAATAAGTAAAAGGCATTTAAATATTGCTAAAAGGCTAAAAAAAGTCTATAAAATTGTTCTTAGGCTTGTTAGCTATTGTTAGAAAGCTTAAAAAGACTTAGGCAATGCATAAGTAAAATTAATAATAAAAAGTTAAGTATAGGGTAAAAGAAAGAAAATTAAGTAGGGGGTGGTTTTTCTGCAGCTAACTTATAACTAGAAGATATATAAAAACTATGCATCTATAACTTTAACCTTACTAAAACCAGCATTATAAATAGCGCTACAAAAGCTTATAAATAAAGCGCACCTTTTAACTTAATATATATATACTTTATAGAATAACATTAATTCATGTTTTAAACGGTTTATTAAAACCTTGCTTTTCTTTCCTAATAAGCCTCACAGTTTACTTCCACAACGTCTGCCACAGCTGCAGCATTGCTACCGATTTCACCGATCTTGCAAGCCTCGACAAGAGGCGCGCTCTGGTGTATGATGACCCAGGACTCCTCGCTCCAACCTGGAACTTGCCGGGGCGACCGCGTTGGAGCCACTACCGGGTCCGTTGGTCAGCAGAAAGGACAGGCGTTCTGAGATGGCTCCGAACTCGCCATCGAGGGCCCAACGCGTCGACGTGCCCGTCGACAGGGTCGAGGTTGGAGAGGTTCAAACAGCGCGCGCCCGTGAAAGGGTACTTGGGCGCTGAGCCATCCTGCGGCACGGACAATTTGACCTCGTCCGCATTATAGGACGAGCCGTTGGTGGACGCTGGAGAAGGATCATTGGTCAGTACCTACATAGTGAAACATGTCCCAGACAGTGATATTTGACTGCCGCTCAAAAGGTTCACGCACTCGCAGGGTGGGAAAAAGCTAGCTCTCATTGGTATTGGTGGGCAATCCGTTCCTAGTGTCTGCTGAAAATCCTCAACTCGGTCGTCTCTTCATACGCGACGTAGAGGAACTCGCCTGCGGGGTGGATAGCTATATGCCTCGGGTCCGATCCATTCGGCGTGCAGAGTCTCTGCAGCTCGGTCGCCGTCCCCGTGTCGAGTCTCAACGTCGTAGCTGTTTGTCCAGAATGGCATTCCCCGGGATGTCTGCCGAGCAGATGGACCTTCGAACCCAGGGTCAGGTTAAGCCCGTGGGCCGCTGCGGCGCAGCGGCTGCGCCACTGCCGCAGGAAGTGATGTTCGCGAGGACGATGTCCAGTGTACCAGTTTTCGCCAACGAAGATCGTCAGGCCCGGGCGCCCTCGGATGAAAGAGTTCCCCAAGGCGGTGTAGGGCTCAGCCGTCAAAGTCTGCCTGTATGTAATCTCGGGGGCTGCCTGTGCACTGCCAGACGCGATTAGAACAACTAGAGTGGCTCCAGTTCTCCGCCCACCTCCCGGATTTGTAGAGATCTCAGACAAGGAAGGGTCTGCGCAAGCGTCTCGCGAGGTGTTGGACCAGAGCGAAGTCATTACTATTCTCTTTGTGTCGCTCTAGGTACTAATCTCTGACTTCCTTCCAGGGCTGTTTTCGAGCCTGTGTCACGCGATGGAAGTCTTTGTAATACCTATGCCTGATATAATCCTTTGAATGTCCATTCCTGATGCAATCCCAAGTTGGGAGGTAAGGATACTTCAAGTCCGTCATGAGGAGTTGCCAAACGCAACTTGGCGGTTGGTGACAAAGTGGTTCCCAAAAGCGACATGGACACCTGACGTACTCAGCTGACTGCAATGCCGGAGACTGTTCGAAATTCAGAGTTGATCCGGGGAGAACCAGGTAGCTGGAGGCTGAGCCAGGATTCTTATTTAAGTGCTTAGCCGCGCGCTTACAGCACTTGAATGGGCATGCCCATAGCATGGTTGTCATGTTCAGCGTCTTTCTGTGCGAATCCGAATTGCAGTTTGTAATCAAACGATCCGTGCCATCTATGCTGTCACTCAGGACTCAACAGACTCTACGTGGATGGTCTTTCCGAGAACCTCGCCGCTTTTGGTCTCGGCCAGGGCCGACTCCAGTCCATCCGCCTCAAACTTGCCACGCTTAGCCCACTGTGTCTTCGCAACGATCGGACCCGTCTTGAAGAAGATGGCATCAACCTCCTCCAAGCGCCTCCCTGAGGTCTCGGGGTAGAACAGGTAAATGAACGGGATGAAGGCGAAGTTGAAGATGGTGAAGATCAAGTAGCCCTTCCAGCCCTGGCTGGACATTGTACTGGGCGTCATCATGACGGTAGCAAAGTTCCAGAGCCAGTTGGACGAGGTCGAGATGGCGTTGCCCTTGGAACGTAGGTGCAGTGGCATGATCTCCGCGCAGTACAGCCACGGGACAGCCAGGTACCCGATGGCGAAGAAGGTGTAATAGAGGAAGAAGGCGATGATCACCACGATAGATGCTCCGTAGCTACCTGAGCGGATGCCGAGTGACATGGCTAGGAAGCAGCAGCCCATTCCGAAGGCGCCAATCATGAGACAGCCTCGCTTGCCGATCCGGTGAACGATGAACGGTGGTATCACTGCCGAGGCCATGTACCACAGTCCGTTGAAGCCAGAGAGCAGAAGCGAGAGGTTATGCGAAAGTCCAACGGAATGCTCGAAAAGGTAGCTGATATAGTATCCGATCGAGCACACCCCACTTAACATCACCATGGGGCGGGCCCATAGCGGGATATAGTGGCTTCTGGAAATGGTCACAGGGACCCTCAAAGTAACCCCCAGTAGCCTATTTAGACCAAGAAGGATTTTAATCTTAGAAATAGTCCCTATAAAAGCTTTTAGTTGTTAAAGACCTATTTTGGTTAATTTATTTGTCTTTTTGATACGTACTCTCCTTGTACGTTGCTTCTTTCCCTTAGTAACCAACGTATAGCGAAAACCTACCTCCTTTCGTTTTATCCAATTTAACAATGAATCCATTTACTAGACTAAAAATCTATTTGTTAAACTAAGAATCCAGCTTTTAGTTTAAGTTCAGTTGTCAAAATATTAAAGTTGGTCTGTTTGCTTTGGCGTTGCTACCTTTTTAACCTACTTTTACTGCTTTTATTAACAAACTAGAGCTACTTTTTAAATTTAACGTACGTAGGTGGCCAGGCGGCCAAAAGGCTTTAAGACCAAGTTGGTCAGCTTTTAAATTAACAACCTTAAGAAATTGAATCGCGAAGTTTAAGTCTTTGATATTTGAAAGGCACGTTGTGGGAAGGCACATCGTAGCTAAGACCCCAAACCCCAGACCCCAGGGCAAATTGCCCCTAAGTACCAGCCATTAAAATTATACCAGAGTTCTATACAATTTTGTTTATAAATACATAGCTCTTAAAAAGATCAAACGGATTCATAGTTAGCTAAATGGATTCGGGACCTTAAAACAGATTCTGGCCTAGGGTAAGATTTTAAGAGAAAACCAAATTTGTACGTTAAATATACTATTTCATTATAGATAAACAAGTATCATAAAGTGTTTCTAGTACTAATCAAAGTTTTAATGGATTATTTGTGATGAGGGTTTATACCCTTTTGGATGATCCCTGTGACTATTTCCAGAAGCCACTATATCCCGCTATGGCCCCCCCCCCGCCCCCCCCCCGCGCCCCGCCTGGCCATGAGCCACCAGGCTAGTGAGATCCTGCGCAGATTTTGACTCTCCGGGTTGTTGGTGAACAGCTCCGCCCATCCGACAGACTTGGACATGCTCTCCAACTCGATGGCCTCGTTGATGACCTTGATCTCGGTCTGAACCTCATCGTCTTCTTCAGTGGTCGTGCCATGCATGCGGAGTAGAACATCCACTGCCTCGCCCATCCGATTGTGAGACATGAGCCATCGAGGGGATTCGGGCATGATTGGCAACATGCAAAGCAGCAGCGCAGCAAAGATCATCTGAGCCCCTGTGGAAAATCTCCACTCGAATGCACCACCGGCATAAGACAGCCCGTAGTTCGCCCAATACGCCGTGCTGGCGCCGAGGCAGACTAGGCGATATTGGAAGGCACCGAACCTTTCTCGTGTCTTTGCTGGCAAGGACTCACTTTGCCAGACAGGAACTATGGAGGTGTTCAAACCAGTCCCTAAGCCGCTGACAATTCGTCCGACAGTGAACTGTGGGATGCCGTATGCTGCGGTCTGAAGGATGGCACCAGCGATGATGAGGCAGGTTCCGAAGTAGATGGGCTTCTTCCTGCCGAAATGTTCGCTGAAGACGAAGCTGACCATACACCCTTCGCGTTGTCCCACGTTAGTCTCGTTGTGTTCTTGATTCGATGCCGCGGATCGGCACCTCGTGGTTTGAGAACACTGACCGCCCAGACATCCCAACTCATACACAGATGTCACGAAGCCTTGCATGAAAGTCGATGGCTCGTTCATCTGCCGCAGGAAGTCATCGGCGAGGAGAACGCCAGACATGAATCCTGTGTCGCTCAGTACTTGCTCTGGCCCTCAGATGCCCTACTAGTTGCCAGACATACCTTGATCATAACCATAGAGAAGGTAAGAAACACCGCAACATATGGTGAAGGCGACGCGCAGTGATAGCCCATGGAGAGACATCTTCATGTTTTTTTTTTTGGGGGGGGGGGCTTATAAGGATATAATTTTGGGCTCGTCCAGAAGACTCATCTAGCGAAGGATTATTCAGAAGAGGCCGACTTGGAGCGGATGTAGAGACTTGGTTGCTTGTTACAGGCCAGGGGTGTCAAGTCCATAAAACGCAACCTGTCTAGTAGAAGAAGAAAAAGAAACACCGACTGGAGAACACTGGCTGGAGAACGTAGCGTAATACCGCAAACTCACCATCTTCCTCGACCCCGTGGGGAAGACAATTTGTGCTCCTGGAGCATATTGTCCCGAGTCAGTGCCCGCAATCATCATGCCTCCCCGTGGGGTTGGTGATTAGGTGGAGTAAGCAGTGCGTCGATCCAGGATTATACAAGATGTGTATTTCCGGTAGCCGGTCGGGTGCATTACTTGGGTAGAGTCTCCCTCCGCAAAGCAGCCGTCGAGCGTTGGCAAAGGCCTGCAGCGTCGGTTGCGCGATCCCAGCCCCTCCTCTTCTCCGCAGTGGACGACGTTGCGAGGGCCGATATCTCGGAGCTGCAGCGGAGGTGGGCTCTCACCATCGCCCTTTTTTTGACCTTCACAACAGTCGGGGCCTATATATTCGACAGGACATACAAAGACTAGACTCCTCTATATTCCCTTCTGCTTCATCTGTCGTTTCGTTTGTCGTCTGTGCCTCATTCGTGCCTTTGGATAGAGAGCCCAGATACTTTTCCTTGTAGATATAGAGACCATGGCTTCAAAACCGATCGTTCTCCATCTTGGAGACCCTATCAAGTACAACACAGACATCCACGCCCAACTTGAATCACAATTTACCATCATTCGACCGTCACCAGAAGAGCGTCAGCGCGAACCCTTCCTGGCGGCGCTGAGGCAGAAGAAATGGGGCGACTTCAGCGCCGTCATGCGACCCTGGTGGGTGACGGGCGGCGAGATGGGCCGCTGGGACCGCGAGCTGGTCCCGCTGCTCCCCAAGTCGCTCCGCGTCTTCGCCTCGGCCGGCGCGGGCTTCGACTGGGCCGACGTGGACGTGCTCGCCGAGCACGGCATCCTGTACTGCAACGGCGCGGCCGCGTCCTCCGAGGCCGTCGCGGACACGGCCATCTGGCACATCATCTCCGTCTTCCGCAACATGCACTGGACGGCCTCCGCGGCGCGGGCGGGCAGCGCCGAGGTGTTCCTGGACGCCCACCAGAACGCCCAGTTCACGGCGCACAACCCGGCCGGCCACACGCTGGGCGTCATCGGGCTGGGCCGCATTGGGTACAGGGTTGCCTTCAAGGCGTTCAAGGCGTTTGACATGAGGATCATTTACTACGACGTCGTCGCCAAGACGCCCGAGCAGGAGGCCGCCGTCGGCGCGCGCCGGTGCGGCACGCTGGAGGAGCTGCTCGCGGAGGCGGACTGCACGGTGGTCGCGGCGCCGGGCCAGGGGCGCCGCAAGCTGCTCGACCGCGGGGAGCTGGCCAAGATGAAGAAGGGCTCGAGGCTGGTGAACGTCGCGCGCGGGAGCCTGGTGAGCGAGGAGGCCGTCGCGGACGCGCTCGAGTCGGGCCAGCTGTCTGCGGTGGGGCTGGACGTCTTCCAGGACGAGCCGGTGCCGAACGCTCGCCTGGTCGCGGACAGGAGGGCGATGCTGACGTGCCACACCGCCGGGGGCGCGATCGAGACGCCGATCGGGTTCGAGAAGCTGGCGATGCAGAACGTGCTCGCGGTGCTCACGGGCCAGCAGCCGCTGACGCCGGTGAATAAGCACTTGCTGAAGTCCACATAATCCTGCGGTGATGGCTCAAGCGAGGTCAACGAGTCCCGTGTGTCAGACACCTGCAGCAGGTGTTGTGCATGATGAGTCGAAGTATCTGTCGAATCTGGAATTTTCCCTGTGTAGTTCGGGTTTGTTCAAGGGCCTGCGCTGTGACTGCCGTTGTTCGTGGAGGTATTAACTGCAGGAAATCTATTTGAATTCATTTTCCCTTCCCTACCCTCTTGGGCCCATCATCAGAGAAAGTCATGCCATGGGCACCTGTATCATTTGTAGTTTGTTTATATGTGAGATTTCCCCGCTGATGGTTGTCCGCAAAGCTAGGAGATTCCGGAAGTTTCCACTCTCAGTGCATGTTTCCTTTGACGAACCGCGTGGACTCCGGCAGAAATAGCGCTTCAGAAACCACCCATACACCGTCTGGGCGAGCTGAGCGTTGCGAGAATCAAACCGGCGGTGGTTTGATGGCGCGTTCAAATGCCTTGGTAAAGAGCTTGGCGCTGACAAGAAGCTGTGTGGGGGCACCACGGACGGCCTGGGTGCTGCGAAAAAGACTGTCATTGTCAAACTGATTGCATTGAAAAGGATTGATATGCCGGTGTGATCTCCATTGGAGGCAAGTACAACTAAGCTTTGAGAATTCAACTGAACGCCGACAATAACCCACCCCTTCATCATCTCCTCCCTCAAAACTCTTTCAGCCCCAAACACCTGCACTTAAATGTCGAGTGTATCCCATGTCTAATGAAATTATAAGACCTTGAAATGACGTAGATCCTTCTAATTGTTTGCGCCGAGCCGGGCTAGACGCTTGTATCCAAGTGACTGACCGCTCTATCCATACCGTCGGTCCAGTGATGTTTTCTCAGATGTCTGCTAACAACGCATGAAATGATCGGACTGCTCTCGAACAATACAAAGGAAGCTTGTATTAGCCCATCAGACCGCGTTTTGCGGGCCGCCATTCTTGGCAGTGCGCAGTGATGTCGGTGTCGTGGTATCGAAAGTGCATTTGGGCGGCTGAGCGCCGCCCTGTTATCGTCATGTCGGCAGTAATTTTGAATGCTTAGCAACTCGTAAGGCAAAACAAAACCATCATAGGCAAGGGGAAGTCGTAGTTCTTCGTATATATGTCCGTTCGTGAACAAGATTCCGGGCTGTCGTTTGGGTGCTGTGATCTTTGATGCAGGCCTGAAGTGGTAAATATGTCTGCAAGGGCGTGGCGAGGAACTCCGGAAATACGAGCTGATTGCATGTAAAATTAACTGTTTGCCAGTGAAAGTCAGTATGAAGCAGGGACGCGCGGTGAATCAAGGTTGCGGATGTGCGAATGCACGGAAAAGGCGAGCCCTTCCCATAAAGCTGCCGCAAATCGCGCATACACAGGCGTAGGGTCGCTGAGGGAAATTTTCGGAAGTGTGGTTGTCCAGAGAATGAGTGCGAGGGCGATCGAAGAGGACCGGCAGTCTTGTCGAGATAGAGCATTGCTTCAATAACTGTGATGTTGCACCGCCCAAGCTACGTTGACGGAGTTAGCCCGGCCTCAAGTAAACGGCTGAGGAGGAGACCAACATACTGTGAGGTTCAGTGATTCGGTGCAAAAGGCACCAAACTCCTTGTCACCGCCCAAAGTCCCATCACTTTGATTAAGGAGGCGGCGATATGATTTGTGTCTCGGACCTGCCTTCGTGCCAAACCAAGCCTCACTCGTCGAATAGTTCGTCCATGCCACCGAAACCCACGTCAGCATCTTCGTCCAGGTTCCCAGTTTCCATATTGTAGTCGACTATTTCATCAGAAGGAAAGTCATCCGAGTCCCATTCGCAGTCAGGAGTATCCGCTTCTGGCACAGGAGTACTTCTCTTCTTCCGAAGGCCCATGTAATCGAGCGGCGCGGCTTTGAAGGCCGTCACGTTGGTCGATACCGTATCGCAAATTCCTCCAACGGGTGTTTTGTCCATGATGACACGACCGGTGACAGATAGAGCCTGGCCCGTGACGCTGGCCATACTGCGTCCGACAGCTCGTCTTCGCTTCTGCATCTCGGGACTGAGCCACCATTGGGCCACGCCTTGGCCTGCCATGTACACGACTTTACCATTCGCCAGAAAGACTTGTTCCATCTGGGTCTTCATCTTCTCCATAGTGACACGGTGCTCTTCGTCACCATTGTATACCTGGGACAATGTGTCAAGCTCGTTTACGTCAATGACGATGAACCCCGGGGCATCGGCGTCTCTGCCAGACTCCGGATCCTCAAATTCATCTCTTGGCTGTTGCTGGTCTTCATCATGGGCTGGAAGATGACTCTTGATTCGGTCCTCGGCCTGATCAGTGTTTTCCGGAGCGCCGACGGACGGCTCGTCGTAATCGCCCTCGAATTCTGGCCGGAGGTGCTGAGGATTCCTCCCATCATCAGAGTAACGTGGACGAGACGCATGATTCTCAAGACGGCCATCGGAAAAATTTGTGGAGTGTCGAACAAGTTCCTCGCGACGACGACGACGACTGCGCTTAGATTCGCGCTGCGCAAATTGTTGCTGATGAGCATAGTGATCGTGTAGATCCAGATCTGAAATCCGCTTGTCGAGCTGAGGGGGGAGTTGATCGTCCCGTCCAGAGCTCGGAAGCGAGCGCTGATGAGAGGAGTTCACCGAGACACGCGACGACGCATACCGCTGCCTCTCATGACGAGTAGGTTCCTGTCCGCAAGGATGAAGGTCGGCCTGATGGTGCCGCTGCAGAGTGGGCGGGGTGATCGGGGATGGTGAGTAGGTCAGACCGGGCGGAGAGGAATGCTCGGGGGCCTGCCAGGCCGAAGCCGACGACATGTGGATCCTTTTGGACGGAGCACCAGACCGGGCTGCGGCGACTGGGGCAGACGGAACCTCGGATCCGTACGGGCCAGCGGGGTCCAGAATGTGAGACCCCATGGGATTCTTGCTCATATATTCCATCATGTTATTCTGCTCTTCTTCGTTCTCGAAAGCAAAGACGCCGTCATTGTGCTGTACGTCGTCCAGAAACCCGCTCCCGTCGTCCAGGCCCAAACCGTCCAAACCGTGCTGTCGGTCCATGACGGATAGCAGATGACTGAACGTGTATTGGTACTCCAGAGATGGCTTGGGACACAGTGCGATGAGTGGTATTGAGTCCTGAGTGACCTCGAGGCCTGCTGGAGGAGGAAATGAGCGATCAAGCAAGGCAAGAAAGCAAGCAAAGAAGAGGGTTGGATGATGAGCGGGACGAGATCGGATCGAGCGAGGAGGGTCAGGGCCTGGTGACTCTGATGAGACCAGGCAAGGTGAGTGGTGAACGAGCGAGAGTACTTCTGGGCCTGGCGTGCAAGTGGCGTGCAAACTGGCTCACGCCTCCGGGTCACAGCGACACAGCGTCCAGTGGCCCTGAAGCCTGTAGGCCAACCAAGCAGAGGACAGTACACTTGGCACACTGGAAGAATGCCCTGTCCGACTCCTCGAAACGATGCTCGAAACGAACACAAGTCGACGACTGCTGACGGGCAAGTCAAGATGACAACGATGGCAACGACGCAAGGTTGACCAGCCACGAGGTTTGATGGATTGAAGTCGGTCGGAATGGATGGCGAAACGGCTGTAGTCAAAGGAAGGAGCTCCAAGTGATATACAGGCCTGGGGCAGGGCCGGGGACGGGCAGGGCGCCTGGAAAACAAGCACATGTAAATCGGAAATGCACGGGGGACGTCAGGCAGCAGGCCCCAGCCTGAAAGTGGGAAGTGCACTAGGACTAAGTCAAATAGACCAATCATGAGCCGATCTAATGGTGGGGCTGAGTGTACTTTAGGGAAATATGAATCATCTCGAACAGAGCTGCGTTCGCAGCATGCAACTGCCGCCCAGACAGGGCAGGCCTGGCAGGCCGGTCTTGACGGCCCCAACTCTCTGCACCTGCAGGGATCAGATGAGCCCGCAGGCCCGTCACCAGACCACCCATTGCTCTATGCGTGTGCCTCAGCATGACTTGAACAAACATTTGTTTACCTTCATTGTGTCGACATGAAGAAACGGAAACCACACGCCGCCCCTCCCCCAAAACTCTTCATTTGCGAATTTGCCTCCAGAAGCTAAAATGATCAAACATGCTGTGTGGTTGGCTAATTCCCCGTGCAAGCCCTGGCTGAGCAGGTATCATGCACTGCAAGGCGTGTAGAAAGTTATCCTCACACCGGGTTTCTTATTATTGTACTATCATTCCAGGAGGCCCTTTCTCAAGTGCACTTACTATGCTTGAAAAGCCGACAAAATAGCTCCAGCAAGGCAAAGGGGGGTTTCCGCTACACTAATTAGTACAGTCTGCTCCTAGCCACGTGGCAGCCACCCGAAGGAAAAATTGGCGGCAGCGCCATCTTGCCGTCCTCAGGTCACTGACAGCTCGGAATAGTGTCGTGAAGCTTCGCAATCATATTGGCACAGTATGTACACATCTTCGTATCCCTGGTCTATTTCTTCGGTTCTTCCTTCTTTTCCTCAGGCTTGGGCGTAGGCAGCTTGAAGCTCTCGGGTTTCCTGTCCACGCCCGTGCCGACCTGCTCCCAAACGCTTGATCCGCCCTCGAAATTCCGGAACGCCTGCGTCATCTCCAGTGGCTCCGTGACAATCCTCTTCTTCTCCTCGTCGTACCGAATCTCCGTGTAGCCCGTCAGAGGGAAGTCCTTGCGCAGCGGGTGGCCCTCGAAGCCGTAGTCAGTCATGATGCGGCGCAGGTCCGGGTGCCCCACGAAAAAGACCCCCATCAGGTCGTATACCTCACGCTCGTACCAGTTGGCGCCCTGGTACAGGCTCACTATGGACGGCACGGGGGAGGCCTCGTCGGCGTAGGTCTTGACGCGGATGCGCGAGTTGTGGCGCACGCTCAGGAGGTTGTAGACGACTTCGAAGCGCTGGTTGCGGGTCGGAAAATCGCAGGCCGTGATGTCGCTGACTTGAGTAAACTCGGCGGCAGTGTTATCTTTGCAGGGCTGCTTAGCTAAGGCACACAGGCACCATGCGATCATTGGGATGACATACACTTGAGGAAGCTGAACACCGGTATCACGCCAGAAGGAGAGATGTAGATGGTCAACTCGTCCTTCCACACGGAGAACTGCTGGACGTACTTGGGCAGACAGCCCATCACCCAGTTGCCGTATCTGTGCAGGTTGTCGGCCTTGGACTGGTACTTGTCGGCCGGGTTGACGATCGGCGCCTTGAGGGTACCGAGCGTCTCACGCTCTGCCGTGCGCATGTTCTTGCTGTCTGCAGGCATACGGACTCTGTAGCTGCCGGCGCGAGCGGTCGCGGAGAAAGGTCGGGCGGCGATATCGTTCCGAGTCGCCGGGGCGGAAGACTTGGAGGTTCGGAGAGCCTGAGCCAGTGCTCGGCCCTGGCACAGTTTGCTGGCCATTTTGGACGTGTTGGACGGTCGCTGGAAGGCCAATTGATGGATGATGACCTTCTTAGCAAAGATATTTTTGCGCCCTGGCGTCTGGAGAGCTACCACCTGCAGGTTGGGGCGGCTAGTGAGGTACCTGGGGAGTGGTGATGTCGATGGTTCGGAAGCTTAGTATGTAGATAATCTAGTCAGGTCGCCGCCCCCAAGCACTCGGAGCCAGAATCACGTGATGTCGATCCTGGGTATGGCAGTTGGGATGATTGCCTTTGTTAGAGGGATTGGACAAGACCAAAGCCTGAAACTTGGATGCTGAATGAAATGAGACGTTTGTCGGAATACAAGCAGAGTAGACAGTCACCTTTCAAAAGCAATCCGCTACTGCAGTAGGTAGGTGGTGAAACTCGATGCTGTCCAGGCCTTGCAGTGAAGTGACTCTTTGCACTGTTGATTACATAAATCTTAACTTGCTGCATCTCCAAGACTTTCTCAACGGCGAAGTGGAGTTCTTCACAGCACGGACCACCCTGGCAGGCGCCGCCCATGCAGGCTTTGATCGCCTCCTACCTCCAGCTTTCTACAAACAAACCACTTCACTCGTCACCTATGGTTCTCTTTCCCATTCACTTAAGACCCTCCTGTCGCCCCTACCACAAGTATCTGAGCAGCATCCTTCTTTCCACAGCGTCTGTCCATCCATCGTTGATAGTCTGTATGCCTTAAGGTGCCGCATTGTTCTGTCCTTACAGTTCGATTTGTTCTGCATTTCCATCGACACTCTGTCCCAATCAATTGGGCAGCAACCGACGGACAATCACCCTCTTGACGAGTCTACACCCTCTAACGCGCGACGCGTTCTCTGGTGCATCCTCTATTCAGGATCACCTTAATTGTCTTAATACCCCCCTGCCATCATCACCCGATGACTTTCACCATGGCACCTCAAGACACATACCTCGACGATGAGGAAGAGACCTGGTAAGCATTGTCCTGCCCGCCCACCGTGCAACCGGTCACCAGTGACTGCAGCCTCGCCAGCACCCCTCCCTCTTGACATATCACTCCACTTCATGTTGCTAATTCCCGATAGTCCTCTCTGTATTGAGGAGTTTGACCTCTCGGACAAGAACTTCCGACCATGTCCATGTGGTTATCAGGTATGCCTACTTCTTTCCTTGTCCTGGTCTGTGCTGCTTGCTTTGCGCTCGAGGCTCACCCATAGTGCTTTCCCTCTAGGTGTGCCAGTTCTGCTTCCACAACATCAAGTCGAACATGAATGGCCTCTGTCCTGCTTGCCGACGACCGTATGACGAGAAGACAATACAGTACAAGGCCGTTACCGTTGAAGAGTAGGTCCCTCAGATTCCGACCTCACTTCAGGTGGCGCTTATTTTTTATTTTTTATTTTTCCTAACCCTCTCGCAGGCAAGCCGAATACCAGTCCAATCTCCAAAAATCTCGAAAGAAACGCGCCGAGCTGCAGGGGCAAAAGGAAGTCCAGAAACGCGAATCTGAAAAAGACGCTCGCAAGGGTCTCGTTGGCATACGCGTAGTCCAAAAGAATCTGGTTTACGTCACCGGTCTGACGCCGACCGTGAGGGAAGACGAGCTGCTCAAGACCCTGAGGCGCCCCGAGTTCTTTGGACAATACGGCGGCATCCAGAAGATCTCGATCAGCAATCGCAAGAATCAGGATGGACAGAACCAATCATTGGGAATTTATGTGACTTTCGATAAGAAGGAGGACGCCCAGCGCTGCATTCAAGCGGTTAACGGCTCGCAGAACGGTGATCGCACCCTCAAGGCTCAACTCGGTACGACCAAGTACTGCTCAGCCTGGCTGAGACACGAGCCGTGCACCAACCGGCAGTGCATGTTCCTGCATGAGCTCGGCGACGAAGAGGACAGCTATACGAGGCAGGATCTCTCGTCCCTGAACAGCATGCAGACACAACGAGGCAACGGAGGACCATCTTCGCGGTCTGTGTCCCGCCAACAGACACAAACAACACAACAGCCACAGCCACAACCGTTTCAGGCTTCCCAACCCATGGCTCGCAGCTCTAGCAAGGAAGGCTCCGATGCTGGCGAGGGCCCAGCTCTGCCCGCCTCCGCGAATTGGGCCCGCAACCCGCAACCCCCACAACAGCGCAGCCGGCGCGGCAGTCTTGCAACTAGTGGTGCAGCGTCGAGTCCGGCTGTTTCAATGTCACAACCCGCAACGACCGAAGTGACGGAGGAGGTCGTCGAAACTACATCTCAAGAGGAGGCACCCGGCCAAGTAGATTCTGCCGCTACCGAGACCGCGACTACGGAGCCCCCCAAGCCGGAGCCACCACATGAGAAAACTTCTGTCAAAGAGTTCCTCAAGATTCTGGGCGAAGGCGAGTGGAGGCTGAAAGACATTGCTGGTGACGACGATTGCCCACCATTGTTCGACCCCCGAGGAGGTGAGAAGCGACGGCGCATGCGGGAGGAGGAGGAGCGACGCCTGAATGGAGAGCAAGATGAGCAGATTGACCCTATCGAGCCATTGGAGCCGTCAGAGGGCGAGCCGGAGAGCGGCAGTTTGGCTCTAGGTGGAGAACCAGAGGATCGAGATCACGGCAGGGACGCGCACGCGTTCGAGCAGCGTCGTTCCATTGCCCAAGCACCCATCTCGCGATCCAGCACGGATGGCCTCTACGGCCCAGGCATCTCTTCCGGTTTCAATCAGGGCGCGCCTGGCCTCGCTTCCATTAGCAACCGTACCATGACTCCGCAACAGCAGACCTACCTTCCACCCCAGGGTAGTTTCGCTGAGAACATGCCTCCTGGTATCAATCCCTCGCAGTCGTCCCTCTTCCAGGGACAGGGACACAGCCGCCAGACCTCTCGTTTCAACTTTGGCGCAGAGACACAGACATCTGCCAACAATCTGAAGTTGGCAGCGAACCCTCGGATCATGGCGCAACAGGCTTCGAACCCGGCATTTCACTCGCAGCCTGGTGGGCCCTATTACTCGTCCATGTCTGGTCCTCCACCAGGGCTCAAGTCGACTGGCACGCCGCCCAACATGTTCGGCCAGGGCGGTGCATTTGGCAGCTCTAACTTTGGCGGCAAGGATAACGAGGTCCTGCAGAACTTGATCCGCGGACGCGCTGCTGGCGTTGGCCAGGCCCATGAAGGAGGCAAGCGTGAGTACATGTTCCCTACCTTTCCTTACCAGTACCCACCTTCCACCTCCTCCACCCCAGCTCCTGCTACCGCCGGCCTCATGGCAGCGCTCTATTCCAATGGAGCACACCAAGATATCGGTGCCAAGCAAAAGAAGAAGGGGAAGAAGCACAGGCACGCTAACACTTCCTCTTCTGGGGGAGGTGGCTTAGTAGATCTTGCGGACCCGAGCATCCTGCAGGCTAGAGTCCAGCACCATCAACAGAGCAATGCCGGAGTCGGTTCGGCGGGACTGTTTGGAGGCCAGGCTTCAGGTGGGTACAACCCTAATGTGTTGTACAACAACACACCACCATACCGTGGATGGTAGATCACGCTCTGCCCCCACGTCATCTTCAAATTGATGAAATACCCTTCCCTTCCTCCTTTTCCTGATGTCGAAACGACCTTTTTGCACGAAACATAATGGCAGGCGTTTTGGGCTTGCCGAACGAAAGGTCACAGGGCAGCACGACGGACTTTGCGGGGCGGTTCTCTCTTGCCTGCTTTCTGATCTTTGAGCGAGCATCGCAACGGCCGGCCACTGGTGGATCATAGGCTGGCGAAGGTTGCGCAGGCGTCGAGTCTGCATTTGGACAAAAGGAGTTGAGGGAGACGATCATCAACAGACTCGTCAACGGCGTTATTTCACTGGGGGGTTGGCATTCCACACACCTTTCACATCCTTCGGGCTCAGGGTTAAGTCAGGCAAGCCATCTCGTCTTCCCCAAGGTCATCCATGTACGTTAACACAACGTGCCCAGTTTCCGGTCAATCAATCCGGGGCTGACGCGGCACGCACTGTGCGGAAATAAAGAGCTCATAACAGCTACTTCAAGAGTGCCTTCGCTGTTCCCGGGCGACTCTCGGATCGTCTAGATGGAAGCCGTGACGTGACCTTGGGCCCCTTCCTGTATATAAGTCCATACTCTGGGGGCTATGTCGTGCTGCCGTGTGACCGTCGTCCAAGCCCACAATCATCGCCGTTGTTGCTACAGCTCATGTCAGATTCCGGAATGAACTTACTCATGCTGACCTTTTCATCGCAGATGACGATTATGGCTTCGATCCTGAAGCAACTCTCAATGTCGACAGCCTCGTCTCCGACGATCAAATGGACGATGCGCCGTCGACCTTGGAATCCCTCTCTCGCCTCGGAACACCCGGAACACCTTCGGTCCCACCCGGATTGGGCTTCACCCCTCATGGACACCCACCACGAAACGCGACACCATCGCGACCTCCACCGGGACTTTTCACTCCTCAGGCCCTCCCAATTGCGCCGATCGTGCCGATTACAACCCCAGTGCCGATTACGCCACTCAAGCCTGCTCTTGCCCCCGCAGCTACACCCGTTTACGAGTCCTTCAAGTCAAATGAGAGAACTTCTGCCGCCGTTGCTGGCTCGGAAGCGAAGAAGAGCATCAAGGCGTTCGCAGTGGAGAGCGGCCTGTCCAAAGAGATTACTTCCCACGCCAAGGGTACCGTCAAGGGCAAGAAGACCGTGCTTCAAGACGAAGACTTCCCGGCGTTGGAATCAGCAAAGCCTTCGTCCCGCACGTCGACACCTGTGCCGGCCAAGGCTCCCGCTGTCAAGACCCCTATGGTTCCAAAGAAGACCCAAACCGAGACGCCCAAGGCAGTTGCAACGTCTGCCGCACCCGAAACTCCCACCGATTTCTTGTCCACGAGCAAATCCAAGAAGGCCGACAAGAAGCCCATGCCCGCCCTCAACATCGCGGCAGCTACCAAGGCCGCCAAGGAATCAAATCCTTCGTCTACGGTGACTTCGGCTGTCGAGAAGACAGATGACGCAGGCTTCCCGGCTCTGCCGACGCCAAGCTCGGTATCACTCTCTTCGCCAGCTGCTCGAGGACCCAAGACATTGCGTGTGATCTCGACACCGAAGACGGAGGTACCGCCATCGATTCCTGCCCCGCCCGCCCTGCGGCAGACTCTCAGCAGCATGATGCGGCCCGAGACTCCCGTCAGTGAGAACGTTTCGGACTCCGCGTCGATGGTCTCGGCGTCTGTCCCGGCTTCTCGTACCAGCTCACCGCCTCCCAGCACACGAGTTGGCTCGGCTGCCGTTCGGACGACCACGAAGAGTCAGCAGCGGAAGGCCAGGAAGGACGCGACCAAGAAGGAAGCTGCTGCGATTGTTACTACTACTACACAAGCGGAGCCGGAAATCGAGATTGCGCCTATTCTTGGTCGCAAGAAGAAGCAGAAGAAGGAGAAGCCTACTGCAGTTAAGGCCGCGACTCCTGTGGCGGTTGAGAGCCGCCCTGCTTCCCCTACCCTCGCAGAAGAGAGGCCAGCTGAGAAGGATAGCAAACCTACCCTTGAGAAGGCATCCACCTACCGGCAGGCTGTCAACGAGTCTATCAGCTTGACGGAGCCTATTGTGCCGCGGTCTAGGAGACAGGATGGCCAATCCGTCTCTCAAGGAGACTCCTCGAAGCACGTGCTGGACCGGCAAGCTCCGACCCCCGCGACTGTACTCAGTGAGCTGTCAAAGAGCGGCTTGATCTCGGAGCCGGAGCTCCTTGCTGTGTGCAAGGCCATCTCGAGCACGTCGCATCGCTCTGACCAAAATCCACCCGTGGTTCCCAAGGACGGACCTGCTGAACTCAAGAGCATCATAACTAGGGAAGACCAGCAGGCGTTGCGTGCTGGCAAGCCTGTGCGGAAGGTCGTAGATGGAACACGTGTCATGCTCACGCCCAATGGTAATTGCCTGCGTAACCTGACTCCCGCCGAGGAGGAGCGCTACCTGCACCTGCAGGCCGATCTTGCTGTCGACTTCGATAATGCTGCGACGTACGTGCATCCGCGCCACGAGACAAGCAATGGCTTCAGCGTGATTAAGGGTCGCGCTGTCGCCAATGGCACCCCGCCCTACTTTCCTCAAGGTCCCCCACTTGCGTCCCCAGATGTCGGGCTCCCACTGCCTGTTGTCGATGACCCGGCGCAGAAGATGACTCGCGAGGAGGCGCTCGCCAACATCAATCAGACAATCCTGACACGTCTCAACCTTGGCACGATGAACCTCAGCTCTGTCGTCGAGGGCCACCACACGCCTGACATGGGCAATCCCGCCGACGCCGCAGCCGCCTCATCACCCCGCGTGGACAACGCCTCCAAGAACGCCATCAAAGCCCTGGAGCCGTTCTTTTCCAACCTCGCGGCCGCGAACCACGGACACCCTCTGGACGTGACGGCCGGCGGCGCCGAGTCGCCATTCAGCGGTCTCGCGCAGACCATGCCTCCCCCGCCTGCCCTTCCTTCCGCCGCCGGTAAGACTGTCAAGAGCGGTGCGCTGGCCGGCATCACGGGCATGAGCATCGAAGACATGGAACAGGCGTTTGTGCTCGCCCGCAAGGAGGCCGAGAAGGTTGAGAAGAACCTCAACCAGATCATCAAGAAGAACCGTCGGATGCTATCGCTATCGTCCGGTGGTGGCGGTGGACATTGACTCGACAGCGTCGCCCCGCAGGTAGCGGTTGACGGTGACGACGACGTCATGAGGCTCAGGAGGAAGCGCGAGAAGCTCCGGCGCGGCGCCGTCCGTGTCGGGAGGGTAGGCGTACTGGCTGCCTCGGCTGGATTTGGTGTCGATGCGCGCTTTCTGGACATCAGCTGTGGATTTGCACTGCGAGCGGCGATGATGGCCTTTGGATTCATCTCGGTGATACTGGAGAGCGTCGCGGTGTGGTGTGTGATCAGGGCCTGTGGTGTCGCAGTGTGGACGGTCAAGACGCTCTTGGAGATGCTGGACTGGGTCGGGGCCACTTATTGAGCTGTGGCCCGACATGAGAACAGCGAAGGGTGCGGAAAGAGTACCTAGTGGAGAACAGGAACCGTTTGGCAGATCATGGCTGAGCTGAGCCAGGATGGCTTGGTGTCTCGGAAGAAATACTGGACAATGCTCTTCCTCGCGAGGGTTGCATCGGACTCGAACGGTATTGCCATCGGGGGTAGGCGATCCACGATGGTACTGTCAGGATACGTGTACAAGGATGCATTTTCAGTCTATGGCATTTCGAGAGCATGGCATGGCATGGTGTTGTACGGCATTTTATTGTACAGTACGGCATAGCGAGCGTTTCGGCACGCATGGGGGACCACCAACGCCACACTTTCTATGAGGGTCTCTTTCAGCAGCATAGAAGATAGAGCATTCATGCGAGCATCAGAAATATGCATTCGGCAAGCGATTTGTCAGTGAGGACAGCCCAAAAAATATCAATTCTCTCTACTCATCTAGTTTTCCCTGATCCCCTTCCTGTGTCCTCAGTGTTGCGGCAAGATGTAGGTTGGTGACTTCGACCTCGGGCTCAGACCCTCTCCCCAAGGCCTAGAAAACATCAGCGCCAATGTCCCAACGAGACAGCCAACAAGAGATCCTTCCCCCCAACGCGCCGTTGGTACCGCGTGCTGTAGGCGTACAGTTCTGATTGGTGGTCACTTGGCGTTGGCGTCCGTTGTCGATCTGTCGTGGTCGATAACAATAGTATTCTCATCGTCGGGGTTGGTAAGAATAATAATAGGAGGCTCTGGAGGGGAGATTGTCATTCTACGGTCGTACAGGGTCAGTTATCTGCTGGAGCCATGTCCCACATGAATTCATTGTTGAGGATTTCAGGATGTGCACCCACCCCTTCATTGAGCCTTCGGTGTCACCAGAGGACGGGTGAGACATGGTGTTTATTTTGGTTGGGTTCCAAGGTTGTGAAAATTACAGGTGCTTGTTGGTGTAGGCTGTGTATGGATGTAGGTTGTGAAATTAGTATTGGGTTAATTGCAAATTTGACAAGAAAATTGCAGAGAAATAATTGTAGTTGTATTTATATTCCGTATCAAAGGTATAGTCAGCAGTTTGTCTTGCAAGTATGCATCATGCTCGAGGGGCCAGTCACCAGCTCTCTGCCATCACGAGCAGCATCTTGAACTAAGAACGTACAGTGTCAAATTCTCCCTGCTCCTTAGCTCCGGATGACTTTTAGGATGCACGTGACCAATTGAAATCATCCACTCAACTGGTACAGAAGCTGAACAACTGTATGTCATAGCGACTCTGTTATGCGGGATGGGCAATCTTTTTCAAGTTCTTGTCAGCTACCTGAAATTGCTACCTGCTGATATATCTCGTGTTCATCTGTTCATTAGTTCAAGCTGCCTGACAACAAGTATATGAGGTTCTTCAACTGTCTCTGCAAAGACTCAGTTATCTTTATGAAAATTAGTTGCCATCGTCAAGAATAGTTGTCAAAGACTGCCTATGTTGCCACCGGAGACTAGTTCCCTGCCTCCCTCCTCTCTGTCTCTCTCTGTGTGTGTCTAGATTGGTCTTGATAGTACAACAATTTGAACTCTAGGAAATAAGACAAGCAGTCAGTTGCACAGCATGTTCTAACACAAAAGATTGTATTCAGTTGATGAGGACCGGAGTTGCAATATTGATTAGTGGGCTCGAGACGGCACAAGGTGCCTACCTAAGGTAGCATTGTGTACCGGACAGCTAAGAAATAGGGATGCATCTTGTAAAATAGTAATTCGTTGGTTACAGTCATCATAGTCATTCAGAAAATAATTACACAATGATAGCAATACCTCGGTAGTGAACGCCACAACGTCCGGCCTGAGTAGCGGGATTGCTAGCCCTCCTCAAGGGGAAGCTTTCATAAGAGAATCCAGTTTTTGGACAGCCTCACTCAACATAACCTCCTCTGACTTGATCTTGACTCTCTAATAGTTTCTTGTCACTTGTATGAGATGTACGTTGAAATCATTGAGCGTGTGAATTGAAACTTCCTCCTGTGACCCCACAAACAAGTTTCAGACTCCTCCAGGCAAGGCAATCTCAGTGAATGAGCCCAAGAGACTTCAAAGGTTGTGATTAATCTTAGGAGAGTGATTTCAAAGCATCAAAGACATGATGAATCCCAAGAAAGCTAGTCTCAAATGCCATGCCACACGGAGAAAATTACCACCGTCAGAAGTCACTGAGCTGCCGGCTCCTGTAGTGCTGTTGCTGTTGCTTGTGGAGTTGGTCCTGATAGTTTGGTGTCACAGTCTCTCGTTAGCTTCTCAAGGTTCCGGCTGTGTTAGATTTCGCGGATACCCACCCCATTGTTTGAAACCACCTCACAGCCTGCAAGAACGCGGATTCTTTCCCAAACTTCTCCATAGGATTGGAGATATTTGCCCTCACCCCGAAACCATGACGTGTTCCTGAGTACAACGACACCTGGTACGTCTTGCTCGTGTTCCGCATAATGGTCTCTAACTGCGCCCTCTTGTCCGGCGTCAGAAGGGAGTCCGTCTCGGCAGCCGCCATGCTCACGGGCACCCCGATGGCCGCGGTCTCGTTGTCCTGCAGCAGGCTCGGGTGCGCGGCAAAGGCCACGTCCACGTACACGCTGCGCGAGACGTTGGCGAAGCGGTACGCGTAGCGGCCGCCGAAGCAGTAGCCCGTCATGCCGACCTTGGTCGCGCCGGCGAGGCCGCGCGCGTAGCGGATGGCCTTCTCGAGGATGGGCTCCGTCACGTCCGGCCCGTGGTCGCCGATGTTGAAGGAGCTGTTGCCGAAGCTGGGGCTGTTCATGTCCGCCGGGGAGGGGCTGCCGTTGAACATGTCCGGGGCGATGACGAGGAAGCCGGCGCGGGCGAAGGAGTCGGCGAGGCTGAAGTGGATTGGGGTTGTCTTAGTAGTCATCCCTGGATATTTGGAGAGGGCACTTGAACTGACAGCTTGTTCTGAACCAGCTGGATGCCGAAGATGTCGGTAGCGTAGACTATGACCGTTTGATTCGCATTTGCACTTGTTGAATTCGGACTTGTGATGTACATGTTCACTAACGCATTGTTTAGTTTAATCTCACATCCTTGACCTGTCGAACGGAGAGTGGTGAGACCTACCTCCGTCAATCATTTGTTCTGTGCCAACGGGCGTTCCATTGTGAGCAATGATCGAGGAGACATCCGTAGAGCATTGGCTTCTGCAGAAGTCCACAGCGGATATGAGAGCCAAGCACACCGGGAGTGCTCGAAATCTGGACATCATCTTTGAAATTTCTGTGCCGTTGGAGTGTTAGGCCAGCGTTGTACACGGATCACCATCAGATGTCGAGGGTAGCAAGAGGACGTCGTATTTATACTTCGCCCAAGTACTTTTCGAATTCCTGTCGTAGCCATTCCCACAACACGGCCCCTCCAGGGCCCCCCTCAACGGGAGGGGTCCGCCGATGTGCCCGAGACTCATAGTTGCTTGGCATCTCACATCCTCAGAAACTATCCCCAATTGTCGTCATCGAATCCTCAACATTGTAGCACAATCTGAGGTATATAGCCTAACCGTGCTATAATGTGCTACGTGAGCAATTTGGCAAAAAGCGGAACCGTTCAGCCCTAGGACGCGATCGAGATCATTATACCGACACAGCCCTGGAGGGCCCTGGAGTGCTTTACTCGATAGGCAACATCCTGCCCCATTTTCAACTTTGGAGATAATGCCAAGATGCCAGCAAGATGGCGGACCTGTCTCTGCTGCAGCTTTTTCGAATTCTCATGCTTGCGCCGAGCCATGATTGTCGTCCATTGTGAAACCAGACGAGAGCTTATATGACCTGTATGCACAAGGACTGGGCCCGGTCGTCATCTAGGATTTCCTCACCTGACAGCCTGGGCAAAGGACGTTGGCTGCTCTATTGTACGAGTATATTAGCCTCATGCAGCATGAAAACTGTACGCCAAGATCTTCGCAGACTTCGCAAAATTCGAATGTTGGGCACAGTCAGCATCATAGCAGAGTTGGCAAAATACCAGCCCTCCGACTAGAAACACCCAAGCCAGCCTCAGCGTGACTTCACGTATCATAAGTCATTCTTGAAAAAACGTGTCCACGATGATTGGTGCCACATGTCATTTGCCCACTCTGCTATGCCGACGAAACGGTTGCACACGTTTGTAATCATCTGCGTTTCTTCACACATGGCCTTCTGGAACGACCTCCAGTATGACTCACAGTACAAAGCTCTAACCAACAGTCCTTCTCATGCCCCGTGTCTGACACCGTTCTCCATGCTGCGAGCGACGACATGGAACATCGTCAGCTTTGTCATGCCCTCCATGCCCCGGAGCAACCCCACAGAGCCCTTGAAGGCCTCGGTGTCTCGGAACTTCTGATGCGCGTCGATGCTCGGCCATCCAATGAGGGCAATCATCATGCGGCCCGTCTGCCCGTCCTCCCCTCCACGCACGGGGAAGTCATCCTCCACGCCCCAGCCAAAGCTGACGGCCTGGACGTCGGCGCACTTGTTGAGGCCCTTTTCGATGAACTGTGCGGCCCGGTCGGCCGCTGCCGCCTTTTTCTCGTCGGTGACGTCAGAGGGAAAGAAGGCCAGCATGACCTCCGTCACGGGCGACTTCAGCGCAGACGGCGGGAACGGCTTGACGTCGACATGCTTGGTGAACACGCCATGGTCGAAGGCCTTGGGGAGGTCTTTGACAATGTCACCGCCGAATCTGATGTCATTGTCAGTCAAAATATGCATTCCAGTAAAGTCGGAACACGCGCTGAAAGCCGCAGCCAGAGCCATGGGCAGCTTGAGCCAGCAGTGAGCACGTACCCTTTGGCGAACTTTTTGTGTTCCTCGACGGAGGCGAAGTCGAAAAAGCCCCAGAAGTTGACCGGATTCTCAACCTCTAGGCCCCAGTAGACACGGTATGGTCCGGTCTTCTCGCTTGTGACAGCCTTCCAAGCCTTCGTCACAATCTGCCCCTCAGGAGTATCCTCATTCATGACATCTTTGCCAGGTAGGACAGTCATGCACCCAATCTCTGTGACAGGCATCTTGAAAACGATGTATTGTCTCTCTCAGACTCGTTAAGAGTGAGCTGCAATGATGGGGTGGCGATAGCACTTGAGATGAAGGTTCGTGTGAGGGGCCCAAGGCCGTCTTAAATAACTTCTAAATATTCCCAAGCATTAGTTGGGTAATCATGAGGCAGCAACTATCGAAAGGCGTGCCGCGTAATCCACGCCCTGCAACAGCTTACTTGTTTGATGATGGGGGTGACGATGCCGCACCTTGGCGTTGAAGGCAGCCATCAATCTGAGTGTTGGATGCCCGCGAAGAACATCGCCCAGGTAAGGGCGGGATGAGATGATGTCGGAAGGGTTAGGGGTTTTCCGGTCTCCTATGCCCGATGCAGAGGCCCCAAAACAAAGTCGTAGGGTGGGGTTTGCCTCTTTGAGCCAATGAGCTCGGCCACACTCTAAGTGAAGCCTACCTAAGCGGACCCTGTCAACTACGAACACACCACAGTTTTGGTGGGCCGGTCTCACAACTCAATATGTGTGACGCCCGCTATGCAGCATTCCGTATTACCAAGGCAGGTACACGCACATACGCGATGTTCCATGTTACTTCTTCTTGTGGCAGTGATCAACGAAGTACTTTTGGCGCTCGGACAACAATCTGGAGGTGCTCTGGTGATACATGTATACACGGCGTATTATGACCCTTTTTTATTAGTGCGCAGTTCATACTTGTTCACAGTGGCATCAGAGTCATACTTACGCAACATCGACCACAAATGTACGCTTGCTCTCGGCCTGCAGCGACAAGTCAGTTTCGAACAAGAGCCGCCCAATGAGCAAACACTGCGGTACTTAATAATAAGTACTGCTGACTGCATCTTGTTTTGTTCTTGTCACACGCGCCTCTTCCGCGGAGAAGTGCGAAGCCCCTGGCAGGATCTGTGGGGCATGTTCTCAAAAGTACTTACCCACTCAACCCAGAGCCAAGGGCCTAAGCATGCCCGCCAGCGGGAGTACGGAACACGGTCCATGCCACCGCAACTGACCTATCACTCTTCTTCCCAAGTGGATACCCACCCAGTCACAAATCCAACTGTCCGGAGAAGAACCCAGCCTCGTTTTGGTGCAAAATGCTTCAGCAAATCTCGGGACATTGCTCTCCTCTCATTGCTCGGGTCAATTTCCGCATCCGCACGGGGGTACACGCAGAAGTAGGTACCCGGGTACCCAGTTTATGCAATTGTCTGCAGACACCGGCGCGTGATCGCAGAGATTATAGCACAATGCAGTCACTAAATCGTCATTTGGCCATCAGTCCTGAGCTTATTGTGCCCAAAACCTACACAGTACCTGGGTAATATTGAAGACGCGCAGCCACCATCTGCAGGTATATTCTTTTGCAGCCTTAGGGAACAATGCGACTCTGTCTGCGCCGCTGAAGTTTTTCGTGGCGCGCGAAGTCACTGGGCGAGCCTCATTCCTGACAGCGAGTGCATTTTTTCCTGTGGGACGCCTGATATTTGTCTATAAAACGGGCATTATCTCGTGAAGTTCGGTGATCCCCTCCCTGCCATGTTCTCAATTGGGCAGACTTTCTCGCGAATCGCAATCATGCCGATATCCTCGCACCCAAGTTCAGATTCGATATTCTCTGCTCGCGACCATGCAGAGAACATCACTTTCGCTGTGGAGCTCAAGTTCCTTATACGCCACAGCGTAGAAGACATCAATGCCTCTGGATATCGCGGAGTGCGACCATTCGTAGCACACCGACCGGTTGAGCTCCGGAACTCCATGACCGAGATGGAGACGCGGCTACAGCGAGATGATTGGGAAGCCATCGCTGCAGCCATTGATGCTCTGCCGGGGGTGAACGCCACAACAAGCCATCAGGCCAAGGCACAGGGCCTCGAACACGGCGACTACTGGAAGACGCACTGGATAGTGTACAAGGCCAACTCAGCTGTGCCTCCGTATCTGACATATTTCCATGGCGACCCAGATAGCCCACGTCTCGATGCGACGCACCCCGAGTTCGACAAACATGTGTGGGTGCCAGTGGAAATCTGCTCGCCGATATTTTACTGGGCACGTGTGGACGAGGCTTTGACAACCTTGCGAAACGTTCTGCAGACTATCAACAAGAGGTTCAACGTCGTCACAAACGCGTCCTGTGAGACCCATGTCCACGTCGGCCGGTGCGACGGGAAGTTCTTTTCCCTCAAGACCATGAAGAGATTCTCAACTCTCCTCTGGCTGGCGGAGCCGATACTTCGCGGCCTCAAGGACCCCAGGTCTCCCAACTACCACCACCACTACACCTGGAGCTACCCCTGGCGCGAGCACAGCCGGATCGCCCTGGCTCTCGACCGGAGCCTGCCAGACGGGCAGCGGATGGACGATCTCTACACCGGGAAGCCCCACGACTTCGACAAGTTCCTCGTGCACCTCAACGACGCGAGGCACGCCGGTAGCGAAGAGGACTGCGGGTGGCTCCACGGCCACCGGGAAGCGCTGCGTGCCATCTGGCGCGCCGCGGACCACAACGAGCTGGGCCGCATGCTGCGCGGCCCGGAGCGCAAGTTCCGGCGGCTGGGGTTCAACTTCCACGCGCTGGAGGAAGAAGAAGAAGAAGAAGAAGCAGAGGATGAGAAGGACACGACGGCGGCCGGGGCGGCTGGCCCGCGGACGGTCGAGTTCCGCTTCCTGGAGGGCTTCGTCGACAGGACGGTCGTGCCGGCCTGGGTGCGGCTGTGCGGGGAGCTCATCGACCTCGCGACCGAGCGGGCGGACGGCTGGCGCTTCTACGACGCCGTGGGCCTGCTGGTGAACCTGCCCACGGACTGGCCGCTGGATGCCAAGTTCGGCGCGCTGATGGGGGAGATCGGGCGCGAGCGCATGCCGAGACCCGTGTGGGGGCCCTTGCAGGCTATCATCCTATACAACTATCCGCCTGAGAGACCTGGGTTTAAAGAAGACCTCTCGCGGTGGCTTTTGTAATGAGGTCGATGAAAGAGTCGTCGGTCGTATATCTCATTTCATTTTTCAGAAGCCAGAGCGGTTGCCAGGATTTCCAAACTATGGGCCGGTCTCAATTTCGTGCTCTGGACTTCAGGAGCATTTTGTCTGGTGATGTTGAAGCTTTTCGGATCGCTCAAGTGTCTTCAGCGACTTGTTAGGCAAGGAAGGGCTCAAGTAGATGTATGTTTGCTGAGATTCGTAATGGGAGTTTTACATATCAGCGTTTGGGTGAACAAATTGGAGAACACTCCACAACTATGATGTAGGTGGAAGTCGCCGTCAATGCAACTGGGTATACTTCTATGGTCAAGGACTGTAATGCTAGATACGTGATGAATGAATCAACCCTTTTTTTTTGGGGGGGGGGGGGAGGGAGCTGACATCAAAGAAGGAAGTCAGGAAAGCGAGGGCATGGGCTTTCCGATGACCATGACCAGATTAAGAGAAGAGACGGAAACATATTGGTATTTGGTCTCTAAGGGTTGTCATTCGATGAGGAGAGTCTGGGCACGCTCGGGAGGGCTTCTCAAGTAGGAACATTGATTCTGATACTGTGCACTACCTAGGTAGGTACCCGTGGACGGTAGCGTATAGGTCATCACTGGATACTGGATTGACTACCCCGTAATCATCAATAACTCAACTCCGGGCCCGAGTTTAATCCTTATGGGTATAGTACAACCTTGCAGGTAACTGAGAGCCTGGATTGCAACGCACCAAAAAGTAAGCGCAAACAGTGCGCTTTGTAGATCCATGAACCTACGCCAATATAGGTCCTCCCACAACAGGTCACCGATCACTTTTTTTGTATTGTACACCTCGGCACATGTTCAGTGAGCGTTGTTGACGTTGTTCGCCCGGATCATTTGGGCATGCTTATACCCCACTACGGACCAGGACGCGTGGGAGTTGTAGTTTATCCTCAGAGGTAAAGAAGGTCCTCACTCGTTCTTCTCGTCTCTCTTCCTCTTCTTGACGACATCGGCACTCTCGACAACATTGCCATCATCGTCTAACAAGTCACTTGAACCCTCCAACCCAGCATATTTCGCTACGCCATCGCCTGCGAAGTCCACCACCCTTTGCCTATAAAACATGTGGCACTTCGACTCGAACGCCTTCCTCCCCTCGGCCGTGTTGATGCCCTCGATCAGCGTCGGGAACAGCAGGATCATGTTCCGCCCCTCGTCCATGATGGGCGTCCGGCAGTACGCGCACTGCACCTTGCACGGCAGGTGGTGCGACTGGGACTTCTCGGACGGGTCGTACCAGCCCAGATCGTGATGCCCGTGCGTGAAGTTGATGTCCTCCTTGTGGAAGATGGCCGCCCACTGGAAGGGCGAGCCGTGGAGCCGCTGGCAGGTCGTGCAGTGGCAGTACTTGGACGCCAGGGGCCGCTCGCGGCGCAGCTGGTACCGCACCCGCCCGCAGTGGCACTGGCCCTTCCACTTCACCGGGAAGTCCTCGCCGCCGCCGTCCTGGCCCCCGTGGACCTGGTAGGGCGCGCGGTGCTTCCACTCGTCTTCGGCGCGGTGCGTCGTCGAGCTGGCCTGGTGCTGGTGCGGCTCGTGCGAGGCCGAGCCGTTCCGCGTGCTGTCTTCGCTGCCTGATGATGAAGACATCTTTAGGTGTTGCTCGTAGCGGTATGTAGTGACGAAGCTGGCCGCGGTCCTGGTGGGCACAATGGATACTCTAGGTCTTGCGAGGAACAGCCTGCTGATCACGCGCATGACGAAGGCAGTAGGTAAAGAACTAGGATTTCTTTCAGTTACTCCAGACAACAGATGCAGAGATTTCTATACAATCACTTGGATGCAAGGGGTTACGGTATGTATTTAGTGACGTTCGCACCCGCTGTTGTGGCTTACCTAGGTACTTTTAGTCTTGTACGTCACCATAAAAATTGCAGTCTTAGTTACAACGGTCTGTTAAAGCACCGCTGCACCGCTGGTCATGGAGCATTGAGTATTTGAAGCTGGAACGATGACCACCATTCTTGATCAATTTCTTCCATGAGGAAACAGATTGCTTGGCGGACTAGTTACGTGCCCGGTATCAGCGGCACTTAGGTCCGGTGTTGGTTGACGGCATCAGAGGATCGGAGGTTTTCGTGCCTGCACATCTGGCTAGAGACGGCGCTAAACATATCAAAGTCGGCCACTCTAGATTTGATTGAGGTAGTTCCACGAACAAGAAACTCACGAAAACCTGACAATCGCTCTGGCCATGCATTGATATAGGTTCACCGTCAATATCATCACTTGCGCTCCTCCGTGTACTCATGCTGCGTAGCCTCAACATCCCCTGCCTCCACATGCTTCATCGTGGTTCCAAGGTCTTCGACGCCTGAGAAATCCGCAACGCCAAAGAGCTCATCCATACGTTCCAGTGAAAGCTACGGAAATCGTACGTTAGCTGGACTGCGAACTCTCTTCAGCTCACACGAGGGGTTGAGAAACTTACTCCTTTCGTCTCCGGGATCCAGAAAGCAACAGTAGCCATCGCAAAGCAGAACGAGCCGTAGATGAAATAGGTACCGTAGCCCGTTGGACCGCCGACCGTCTTTAGCATGATCGGTGTAATTCTGGTGACCACCAAGTTGAAGACCCATTGGGTAGCAGCAGCTATGCTGACCGTATAACCCCGGAGGCGATTCGTCGGAATCTCACTCACGTAGATCCAGCAGACGGGACCCCAGCCGAACTGGAAGGCGGCCGCGAACAGGTACACCATGACGAGAGCCGCGGTGCCGGCGGGGGAGACGGGCGCGCCCTTCTTGGGCGCGTCGAAACGCACGAAGAACCCAAGGTAAAACATGAATATGCACATAGCATAGCCGGTCCAGACGAAAGACCAGCGCCGGCCAAGAGTATCAGCGAGGAAGGTGATGAAGATGGCGCAGGAGCACATCTTTACAATGCCGTAGACTCCTGTGGCGAGCAGAGACTCGGCGTTGCCAGTGATCCCGAGTGAATTGAAGATCTCAGGGGCATAATAGTTGATGGCGTTGGTCTGCATCGCAAAAGCTAGGTCAGCAAGAAAAGAAAGAAAAAAAGAAGGAAAAACAAAAAGACTTATAAGTCAATGGAACTCACGCCTGTCCATTGCTGAGCCGTCATCAGTCCGATAGCCATGAGCGCGCGCTTCCGGTTTCCAGGGATGAGCCAGCACTCCTTCTGCATGGCCCAGAACCCGGTGCCGTGTACGGACCTCTGCTCCTCCTCGAGCTGGGTCCTCAGCTCCAGCAGCTCTTGCTGGATGTACGGGTGCTCGACGGGCAGGTGCCGCACGGTCGATAGGACCCCTGAGGCCTTCTCCCAGTTGTCCTTGCTGGCGAGCCAACGGGGGGACTCCGGGCAGAAGAAGATCGTGACGAAAATGAGGAACGGAGGGAGCGACTGCATGGCCAAGGGGACCTGCCAGGAAGCGTGGCCCTATAGAAGGCGGTCAGTGTCGTCCGGGCGATACTAGGCAAGACACTAGAAGAATGGAGATGAGTGACGAGTGGTGATTTGCTGCTCACCTTGATGTGCAATAGTGAGCCGTAGTCGATGAAAAATGCGATCATGGCTCCCATCGTCTCGAAGAGTTGGTAAAACCCAATCAGCAGGCCGCGTATGGCACGGGGCGAGTTCTCCGAGACGTAGACAGGCGCAAGCATGGTCGCACCGCCCAGCCCGAGTCCCTCGATGACCCTGCCCGCATAAAAGGTGCCAAAGTTGCCATTCGAAAAGGCCTGTACGAGGCCGCCCACGAACGCAAAGACGGAGATGATCATCAGGCTGGGCTTGCGGCCGAGCTTCTCCCCGAGGGGCAGGGCTGCCAGGGCGCCGACGATGGCGCCGGCCTGCATCGTGCTGACGAGGTTGGCCGAGAGGTTGGCGCTGGCGTCGGTGTTGAAGCCCTCGAGGCCGAACTCGCTCTTGAAGTCCGGGAGCGTTAGCACGCCGCCGATGATGCCCGTGTCCATCCCGAACAGGGTCCCGCCGAAGCATGCCGCCGCGGCCAGGGCGAAGACCCTCCAGTTGTATACCTCCGGGGGATCCAGCTTAATGGCCTCATTCCGGATAATCTTCTGTATGAGAGGCATGGCGACGACACTGGCGGGAGTCTCGCGATGAAGTCGCAGGACCGGGAGGTGATTTCGAGGAGAAGATACAGGCGAGTGTTGGTGTAGAGGTCGCCCGGTTAAAATACACGCTCCGGATGGATTCTAGGGCCACCTAGGGCGGCCCCAGATGATCTGCCATGTCTGCCACAGCCGGCTAGTCCCTGCAGACACGCGTATCAAGATACTACCATGTTGCTTTATTACACCGACGGGCAGGGTAGTAGACATGGGACGGCACCCCTGGTCAGCTTCTCAGCTCGGCGTGGTCTGTACCACAGCAATGCATGCTGCCAGCATGCATGGTAATAAGCTTGTGGGACTCCACAAAAGCCTTATTAGCTACGGCGCGCCTTCGGTGCTTCTTCCTGCAGAGGCGCGGTGTGGTCGGGCGAGAGGAGAGGTCCAGATGTCTTCCCGACGCAGGACATTTGACGCTAAGTAGGTTCAGGGACGGCGGCAGAATGACTGGACCCATTGTTTCTTCTCGTGGGAGGGTTTGCTAGCCAAGATGGAATCTTTCGACACCACAAAAGCTTGTCCTCACCACTCGCGATCCGATGCCGACTTGGCGCTGTCGAAACTGCTCCTCGGTTCGTCTCCCGGGCCGCCGTTCAAAAGACCATGCATGCTTGCTATCGCAAGAGCTATCGCAAGGGCGGTCAGACACGGCAAGGGGACAGCCGCTGTGTGAGAGTCTGTAATCTCCATCCCCATGTTCCCCAGATCTTCGACCGACATTAGGCTATAAAACGCTGTGGCACGTCAGCAGGCGCAATGAGCCGAGGAGAGCCTCCCGCTAGAACGAAGACCGTACTGTGCCAGTGTGCTCAGGATTCCGTTCCGGGGGGAGTGCGGGGGGCGACCGTTGACTCTGGGGAAAAGGCTTGACCATTTGGGGGCGCTGGGGCAGCAGGGTAGGTGGCAAAGCTGGGGGAACAATGTTATTAAATGTCCCCCCCCGCATATACTAGCGGCGATGGCTGGCAGTCCTCGCCGCTCACTCGCATTCGATCAAGCGTCGGGATAATTCCACGATTTACGGAGCGCATACCGCCCTATCGACACTCCCTCAACTTTTGGACGGCATCGGCAGGGTCGGTCGTGTTTCTGTATCACCTGCCATGCTGAGTGTATGAGGAACGTGCAGCAAACTGTGAAGATGGACACAAGGAGCTTGTGCGGAATCGAAATCCGTGTTGCGAAGACGGGGAAGCAATCATGAGGAAGCCTAGGGCGCACGAGTTTCTCGGGAACACCAGCTGTCAGCATCCTTGGCGCTAGTTCGAAGAATCAGTTCAGCTAGTTAGCACGTTCTCTATATGTGGAGGATTTTGCAAGTGAGATTGTAGAAACTGCGTGTCTGCAGGTCGTCCAAAGATTGACCCATGGGCTTCTTCTGTCCCACGCGCTAGCCATTGCGCCACCCCTGTGTGTGTGGACGCCAATTTCTCCCCATGGACGTCCTCTTTTTATCCGGCTCTGGAATTTATCTCAGCATGTGCAACATATATACTTTTCGTCACTATTGCGATATTTGTGTATAACGCCGTGGCACTGCCAGCGCGCCACCCCTGGCCTCAAGCAAGTACTGTAACTATATGCTTTTGGACTTGGTCTTGAAGGGAGACGGGGTGCAGCCGGCAGCTATTTTGAGTTGCAAATCGTGTTACTCACTGTATGCGGAGCTCTCCGGTGGTAAACACGATGTAGAGGGTCCCGTGACTTTGTTGAACTGACCTATATGCCCTCAGCGAGCGTCACGCCGTATAAACACCCGTAGGCACATCGTGATATCCCCTTTTGCCGACCCTGATGGTCAGATCACTCCTCCACTCCTCTCCCTTCGCCAACATCTCGACTGCTCTCTGGAAAGTGTATTTCGGCTTCCAGCCCAGGTCCTTTTCAGCCCTCGAAGAATCGTACACCCGGTCGATCCTGTCCAAGAATCTCCACCCCTGTGCCTCAAAAACCTCCCCAGCGTTGGGAACACACCTCTCCATGACCTCTCTCACCCCCTCCCCGCCCCCGCTGTTCAACAGGCCCGACGTCTCGTCGTCCCTCGCGAAGGGCGTGGGCGCGCTGACGATATACCGCCCCCACGCGACCTCGCCGGCGGCGGCCTTGCCCACCGCGGCCACACACGCGCCCACCACGTCCTCGACGTCGACCCTCCGGTGCGCCAGCTCGCACACCTTCAGGTTCGCCCCGCCCGCCGTCGCGGCCCGCCGCCCCTCGTCGTCGTCGTCCTCGGGGAAGAAGCGGCTCGTCCGCAGGACGACGACGGGCAGCCGCGCCTGCAGGTGCACCAGCCTGCACACGTCCTCGGCCGCGACCTTGGTCACCCCGTAGATGTTCTTGGGCCGCGGCACGACGTCCTCGTCGATCCAACATGCTGCCGCCGCCGCCGCCGGTGGGCCCTTGCCGCCGCCGCCACTGCCGTCGTCCATGGGGGCCTGTTGGGTAGCTGGGCTGAGCGCGGAGCCGAAGGCGGAGGTCGTGCTGAGGAAGACGAAGGACTGGAGGCCGTGCTCGGCCGCGGCCTCGAGGAGGTGAAGGGTGCCGGTGATGTTGGTCTCGATGAAGGCGGACTTGGGGTGGGTGCTTATGTGGGGCTTGTGGAGGGTCGCGGTGTGGATGATGTGTCTGATGCTCGGGTGGTCGGTGAGGATGGCGGTGATGAAGGAGTGGTCGGTGATGGAGCCGGTGAGGGTATTGGGGCTGGTGGACGGGAGGATGTCGATGCCGAGGGGGTTGTGCCCGTGTGAGGGGAGGGAGAGCATCAGGGCGTGGCCGAGATGGCCGGAGGAGCCCGTCACTAGCACGTTCGGTGGAGGAGAGGGCATTGTGACTTGTCTGAACTCTTCTTGTCAACTCTTCGCAGATGAAGCCGAGATAAGCAGCGATTCTTCATATTCGGCTGATCTAACACGGTATAGTATGAGTCAACCGGGAAGATGTTATCATCACCAGCGAAACCTCGGAAGCCCAGCGATAGTGATCCAGCGATAGTAATGGCTTGAGAGCCTTTGCACTATGCAAAGCTCAGTGTATACGCCTGGGTTTTCTTGAAAGGGTGCGGGTGGAGAGAGTCTCGAAGTTGCAGTCATGGAATAGATAGTTTCAGTCTCCCCTGGCTGCGTAGTAGCGAACCTGCGCATACTTATAGAGTACTCAGATACTCGACTCCTCGCGCGCCTGCTTGGCCAGGACCGCGAGGCGACGGGCCTCAATCAGGGGCACATGAGCCAGATTGCTCATAAGAGCCTAACAAGAAACAAGGCGTTCACTCATTAGAATAGCACGCCCACAGGTAGCGCAGATTATACCTTGCGGGTGAGATTGAGTGCAGGTGGTGTGACCTCCAACTGGAGGGCCAGAACCCTTTCTGCCGGGCCATTTACGCGTGGGCGGGATGCAGGTACTTGTACCACAGCGACGGATACGGATACGTTCGACATGCGGCGCCAGGGCTAAGACTGCCAGACACCTGCGCACATACGATAGTACATGTCGTTCGAGCTTGTGCCAGTCCTGTTCTTTTCCCTGTTCTTTTGAGGAAGAATACTGGTAGCAAACGTGGTCTTTGCCTCTAATTCACCATGCAGCATTGGGATGACAGACGCAGATGACGTCAAGGCAGGGGACCCTCGCCAGATTGCTTGCTACGTCATAATCGGCCTGCCCCGGTGGCAGCGACGACCACAGCCACGACCACAGTGCCAACGTTTCGAAGGTCGATGGGTATAAGAACACAGGGGGCTCTTTGATGTGCACTGCTGGGTGTTGACCTTGCACTCATAATTCACACCTAGAAACTTTGCTTACAGGTGAACCTCTTGTCTGTATAATAATACCACGAGCTCTTGAAGTGTCTCTCCACCACTGGCACCCATACGCACCTACGCACCTAGACTCAGACACCGCGAGGCCTAGAAATTCATCAGAAAAACTCATTACACATTTTTACTAGCAGTCGGATCTAAGCAGCAGCCATGACGAAAGAAGTATCCTCCACGGCGGAGATGGTCGATTACTTCATCGCCTTCTTCCTGCCCCCAGTAAGTCGCCTTGAGCACAGCCCTTCAGGACACAGACAGGTCAGATGATGTATATACTAACCGCCCGTCACAGCTCGGCGTATTCCTGAAGCGCGGCTGCAACGCAGACTTCCTCATCAACATCCTCCTCACCATATTGGGTTGGATTCCGGGCGTGGTCCATGCCTGGTGGGTGATTGGGTGAGTACCATCACATCATCTCGGTGTTCGGGAGGTCCAGCGTTGTCACGGGGTGCTGGTGTCAGGTGTGAGGATTGTACGACGAGGCTGACTGGAGACACAGGAAACATAAGAAATCCTACATCGCGCATGGCTGAGCGCTGGACGGAGCGATGAGCATTGGTCGGTGAATTGGCGAGGCCGTTGCGACTTTTTGTATGGAAAGGCGTTCTTGGTCGTTTTTCTCTTTTGAGGTGTGGTCGTGTCGGCATTCCCTCCTTGCCCCACGAACGCCGGGCGACGTTGGCGTGTTTAGGAACCTGTCACGTCGAATCTCTGGCAGCACTGAGTAAGACGAGAGGCTGAGGCCATAGCACATGCAACAGCCAATTTTTATAGATATCCCACCAATTCTTATTTCGAGCAGGCCTCTTCACAAAGCGACCACACTAATTTTGACAGTATTTTCTTATCTTTCATGCAAAGGCACGCGAGATGGACCACAAATTGGAAATCTGATCTGCTGAGGCAGCCTAGGCGGGAGCGAGATGCGGTGTAACCCTAAATCGGCAGAAGGTGAGAAGCTAATTGTGCCACGAAGCTAGGGACAGCCGCCCTGCCGTTATCCTGCAGTGTCCCGTTGGAGAGGTTTCAGAAGGGCGGAGGGAGGCCGTGTGAGGGCCTACTGGAAAGATTCGATCGATATCGCCCGAGAGGTGGAATATTCAGAGGAGAGGGTGGCGATGGGGCGATAAGCCGACTCAAGACTTAAAGTCCTCGCGTCAAAATACCTATTGACCGGGGCTGTGAGATGAGTAATTGATGCGCTTCGATGCCGACCTCAGGAGAACAACTTTAAAATCATTCCCGATGTTATGCCGCGAAGCCATCGTTTACGCAACTGACCACACCAAGATACCGAACCCAGAGCTTCAGTCTGGATGCGTTCATCCGACCCAGGTCCAAGACTGAAGAAGCTCCGTGGAGTTGGGTCTATTGATAAGCTGACCATCACAAACAGGGCGACGGACGAGTCATGGGGACGAACACACAAAATTGTCAACCGTGACACATGGACAGTAGCAGTATCCGTGACGAGGCTCTTGATAAGAGGAGGTCAGCAGGCCAACGTCTGTTGCTACCACACACATGAGAACAAGCAGTCACCCGTCAAAAGTTGGTAATCTCCTCCCTGGGAGTAGGTAGCGACACTGAATGAACATTGAAATGAGGTCGAGATAGAGCAGCATACGCCTCTGGCTGGACGACTACATACATTATGTACTTTGTTCAGAGGTTGCGGCTTGATCTCCAGGTCGGTTCACTGTTCCGTCCCTGTCGACCAGGGTTCGTTTATTAACTTTATTTCAGGTCCTGGCATCTCCATCTGCATCTCCATTCCCAGGGCTAGACGCATCATCCGTTTCCCTCAGAGCATCACACTAACAAATCTTTCTGGCGCAAGGTTGGACGCTCGGACTGCTTCGAGGCATATTGACCTTCCCATCCTGCCCAGGCCCGCAGGCCCGTCGAGACGTTCGTCCATTGACAGTTCCTATAGCTTTGTCCTCGACCTGCGCCTCTTTCTGTTGTTCGTTTCGATTTTGCATCCTGCACGCGCCCTGCCCAGTGGAACCCTGCACCAGCAGCCCGACAGCCCAGCTGAAGTCTCGAGTCCAATATTCCACTCGGCAGCAGTCAGCAGTTGGGTCCGTCCCTCTCCAAGCCCTTCTTGATATCATTGATCCTTGCTTGCTGCACTTGTCAACCAAAAGACAGGTCCAGATCCCAGCATAGCCCAGCTTGGCGAACGGCTATCAGCTGCTACTTCGTCCCCCTGCAAGGTGCTGTGCTGCGCTGTGCTGCGCTGTGCTGCGCTGTGCTGCGCTGTGCTGAGCGCATTTGCCATTCGATCAACGTTCAGGCCTCCCTCGGTCACTGCCACGGTCACGGTCCTCCACAGTGCCACAGGCCACGTCGATCACGAAATCCAGCATCAAAACAACTTCGCTTCGTGGCATCATCACAAGCGGGCTGTTGTTGATGTTTTGTTGATTTTTTGTTGTTTTGTTCTGTTTCGGGGTGCGCTTACTTGGGCCAACCAACCAACCACTAGGCTCTTTGACTGCATCTGCAGCTGCATCTGGGCCTGTTTCTGGAAGTGACATTCCGGTCCACAGCCCACTGCGCCCTCCACTCTTTTGCTGTTTTCAGAGCTCCACCTCCTCCACCACCCATCCCCGCCTTTCCCATCAAGTCGCCGTCGCCCAGGGCCTCCATCAGACAATCAGACAGTCACATCGGCCGCTACCGCGCTGGGCGACGTCACGAGCTCCCCATCTTAAACTGGAATAGGTTTGCCTTGTGGGCTTGCAGTGTGGATTCTGGATTCTGGACCTGGACTTCCTCTCATCATCTGCGCAGTCAGATCTCTGGGCCAAAAATCAATCCGAACTTCCAACCTCCTCACACGCATCACGCACCCATTCCAGCATACATCATCACATCACACCTGGGCCTTTGGACCGACGTTGCAACGCATCTCTCAGCAGTCGTCACTCTTCACACACCTATCTATACGTCGTTCGAGGCAACTCATCAACAACACCACCACATCGGCTGCTCCATATTCGCATCTGCATTTGATGAACACCGCATCGACCTCGGGGCATTGCATACAAGGCATTGTCTCCTAGGAGCATCGCCGAAACTGATAGCGACGTCACCCCCCCCCCCCTCTCCCGACCACCGACCGACAGGCTGAACGCTCCCAGGGCACCACTCTGCCGCAGTCATGGGTAATACACCAGCTAAAGAGTCGCGCTCTGGCGACTCCTCGAGCCAGAACCATTTCAGGGACCGGCAGCACCGGTCTTCTTACGCACCCGGCTTCGACCCGTCTGCCTCCTCCTCTCGCGACCACCACAGCTCTCGCTTAAGGAATCGTTCGAGCCGCAACGATCTCAGCACGTTGCTTGGCATCGGGCCATCTACCAGCTCCCGCGGCGAGTCATCACACGAACGGCGCGAGACGAGGGCCGAGCGCGAAGCTCGCCGCTTGGAGCGCGAGAGGGTCAACCGCATCAAGGAGCGCGAGAGAAGTATCATGGAAGAGAGCGTCGACGGCGGCTTTCTGGTCACCATGGGCGTCTACGTTGGCACAGAGGACTTCAACAAGCAGATCGTGCGGCAGTTACAGGTATGATGGCACCCCCACCCAGAGCCTTCACGACTTTGTGCTCGAGCCGGACGGAGCTCCCGGTTTGGCGGTCATCAGAGCACGTAACACTGACAAATTTCACCGAATCTGCAGATCGAAAGAAAGCTTGCTCCCTTTTGGCGGGGCCTCAATGATTTCTCAGGAACTTGGGCCGAGCATCAAATCATCGCTGCCGCACGAGGCCTCCCCATCCCGCCCGCCGATCAGACGCCTCCCGAAGAGCTGATCCCACGACCCGCATCGCCGCAGGCCTCTCCTACGAGCTCGACACCCAATTTGAACAACCTGATGGTGCCTCTTGGCCCTCGGACAATGTCCGCGGCATCCGACCGCAGCGCTGCCAATGTCGGCTCTACTGTGCCGTCGCCCACGTTCGCAGGGTCAGCCAACAAAGGAACCTCAGCCCCTTTCAAACCTCGCACGAAAGCTCTCGCTGCGGCGCTCAGCCTCGGATCACGAAACGGGTCGAGCAGCGACCTCACACCGCGGGAGATGAACCTGCCCAACGATCCGTTCGTCAATGGGCAACCGCTTGAGGTGTTTCTTTACAAGGAAGGCGCGGAATGTCCGATTTGCTTCCTCTACTATCCTCCCTACTTGAACCACACCAGATGCTGCGATCAGCCGATCTGCAGCGAATGCTTCGTTCAGATTAAGCGCCCGGATCCGCATTTCCCGGACAATCACGGCGAGGAGGAGAATCCCGAGTCCAACCCGGAGGCGGCCGAGATGTTGATCTCGGAGCCCGCGACGTGTCCCTACTGCCAACAGCCCGAGCTGGGCGTCACCTATGATCCGCCCCCGTTCCGACGAGGCCTGACCTACACCGTCTCCTCCTCGACCCTTGGCCAGTTGGGCACAGCTATGAGTTCAAACAGCTCGCTTGGCTCCACGTCACCATCGCCGTTCATTTCCCCTCCGCCGTCCGGTGCCGGAGGCAGAAGACGAACGCAATCCTTATCCGCCAACGCCCCGAACGTGATCACCACCGACCGTGTTCGACCAGATTGGGCAGCCAAGCTAGCGGCCCAGCGGAATCATCTCGCCAGGCGTGCAGCCGCAGCGACCGCCTTGCACACGGCTGCTTTTTTGATGGGTGACAACGGAGGAGGCAGATCGTTGGGCGGCAGGATGAGCCGGTTCAGCAGGAGGAATACCGGCGACAATAATGCCGCCAATGGCAATAATAATGATAGTGCTGCTCAAGCGTCGGCGAGTGCGGAAGCAGCTGCGACGCCGTCCAGCCCAGAGCCAGGTCCTAGGGGCAGCTCAAGTCGCTCTGTTCTCGTCGGCCCTCGTCAGAGCCATATGGAAAATCTGGAAAACATGATGCTCGCAGAGGCCATCAGGTTGTCATTGGCGGCAGAGGAGGAGCGGAAACGAAAGGCTGACAAGGAGGAGAGGAAAGAGGCCAAGAAGAAAGAAAAGGAGGAACGCAAGGCAGCAAAGTTGGCCGCAAAGGGGCAATCCTACACGGGGAGCGGGCATAGCTCAGCTAGTGGGAGTACGCTGAGCTTGCCAGGGCTGAGCACGATCGGTCGTAGGAGAGGCAATAGTGCTGCGTCCAACCTCCGTGTCGAAGCTACGACTGCTCGCGCCATGGCTTCCACGGGAAGCTCGAGTCCGCCTAGTGCAACAGGGCCAACGAATCCCTATGACAAGGGGAAAGGCGTCGATAGAGGCGGTCCAACACAGACGACACCCGAGACTGAGATTGGGAGTGCCAATGTTGATGCAGTCAATCCAGCGACGGCGCCAACAACGACTCCAGCTCCGCCTCCATCCTCTTCACCACGACCGATCCCCTCCCCAGGACATTCTGTCGGCCCGTCTCATCTCCGACAAATGAGCAGCGCATCTTCTGTATCCTCGTCGCTGCCCGACTCTCAGTCAAACAGCTACCAGAACCCATCATATCTACAATCTCACGACCCTCGTTCGAGTGGTCTTTCTTTAAGTGACAGGGGCGAAAGCGGTGATGAGGCGGGCGGCCGGTCTGGAGATGAAAACGAGACAGAGCCAAATTACAACTTCAACAGTCTTGCACAGATGGTCGGCGTCGAGCTCGAAGGTGTCAATGCTGGTCGCCGACTCAGCCAGATCGGCGAGAGACGGGCCGAGGAAGAGGGCGCGGCGGACGATGCAGACAAGCGCGGCTCGATGCACGAAACTAGCGAGCACGTGGAGGACATCTCAAAATCAACTGAAGGGGAGGAGGTCTCGAAGAACATCCGGACTATCACCCAGGACTCTCACAATAAAGAAACAGACGGCGAGGGTCCCTCGGGTAACACACCACAAGTAATGATCACACCTGGGACGCCAATGATAGGAGATGACGAAGGAGCTGACGCTAAACAGCTGGGGTTCCAGGGCACACAAACGGTGGAGGTCCCAGAGGACATGGTCACACATTAAAGTGACCGGCATGAGTGCGGCACATGGAATATGCAATTGATCGGTTGATGACATGATACCAAGGGTTTTGAAGGCACCTTAGAATGGCCAATAGAACGGATCTGCGAAACATTTTGCTCGGGAGACCTGTGGACGGGCTTGTACCTCTTCTGCTCCTGAAACAGCGACGGTCATTCGACAGCTTCTCCTCTCTCTGTCTCTGCCGCCTCGGCTCTCCGCCTGCGGCTTGCTTGGACGATGTGTGTGACAAAGGGAACGGACGCACTGAAGGGGGTGGTGGTGAGGTATTGAGGTTGGCGGCTATGCCCACGTGCATGGTGCGGTAGCTACTTAGGCAGGCAGGCAGGCAGGCAAGCAAACAGACGGAGATGTCCGTCTAGGCATTTTGAATCGACGTCATGCCGAAACCATACGTCCCCATGCGTGACAGCCTCGACCGAGGCTGATTGTTTATCCACTTGGGTGTTCTTGAGTGTGCTGCTGAAAACCCTTCCTGCCATGCCAGGAGACTCGAAGCATGCAAAAGATAGGTAGCTCCTTATTTACTAGAGGCGCAAAAGGAGGGGTTGGGGAAGGCGGAAGCAGGTAAGTTATTGTTCATAGAACTTGCTCATGACCTGACACTCCTTTGCTGCTAGCAAACTGATATTTTTGCTATAAGCAGAAGTTTGCGATTTAATATGACTACGTACTGCTGTGGTGACCAATTGGGGGGGGGGGCCCTTCAACTTTTTTTGTAAGCAAAGCTACGGGCCTGATGGGAATGTTGGGGGCCTGAGCCGGGGGGGGGAGGGGTGAACCACTGGGCAACAAGCAGACTGGCGTAAAGAGTTCACGAGGAAGTATACATCAGGGGTCAAAAATGTCATTGAGGTGGAGACCCATGACTATTGGATTTTGAAGCACGATTGAGGGTCCTGGAAATGTGATTTGCCAGGGACTCTCTGCTGGCCGTGAGGCTGGCAACTGTGGGCGGCATTGAGGATCATGTTGTAGCGCACTGCCCAGGTGGTTCTCGGTTGACTTCGTTGACGACACCGAAACTTGTTCATTTCGCAAGATACCGATTGCATCACTTCGTTGTTGGTCACCCCTCTTTTTCTTCTTTTTTTAATTTTTTAATTTTTAATTTTTATTAATGTGGCATTTCGTTGTTCTATCTTAGAGCGCAAGCAGCTGTAGGTACTTCTGACGCATATGATGAGGCTAGACTCGCAGCAGCTCTATTCTGATACCAAGGCATTCACGGGACGGGGAGTTCGAGACTGAATACCTTGACTTCACCTCACATCTTCCGTACAAAGATCAGTGAAAATTGGATTGGGTACAGGAAGTCACTGCCTTCTGCCCAGCAGCAAGACACGCACGCTTGGAGGCGTGGTGGAGCCGTTCGTTGCTCAGTGGTACACATCGCTCGATTGCGAACCGTTCATGCGGCTTCCAGAAGGGGCCAACAGTTCCAAGTATGCTTTAAGGTGGTATGGCACCAAGCCAGAATACTTGTCTCGATTTCGGGAACGCTGTACTCCAGGGCTATCCGTTTCGCAATGAGGCTTTTGACCTTGTGTCTTCCTACCATGTAACTAGGGCGGGCGCCGGCTTGGTAGTCCTCACGACTTACGGTCTGGTCGCTTTGGAATCGAAGTCAATACTGGTCAACCATCTTCAATCGCTCGCCATTGATCATTCCTAGACTGTTCTCCGGCTCATTGGGCACACGAAATAGCTTTTTGCTCCGTCCTGACTAGACAAGACAGTCGAAGGCATCTCTCAAGTCGAACGTCGGTCCTCGGCATTACGGTGGTCGCATGTGGCCTGGGGACAATGACGAGCAGATACCACTGATGGCGAAACAAGGTCTTGGTATGAGGCAGCCAGGGCGTACATCAATTTCGAAATAGGATATTCAACTCAAAACATCTTGGCTTAGGTAGGTATTCTAACGAATGTCTAATTAACGTGGAGTGAGTTCGCTTTGGATATTGATGCAGCCTCATTTGGTGCAAGTTTCAAAAACGCTTTTCGTGGCGATACAGGTGGTCACGTATCGACCCGGCGACGGGTGCAATGGGCCCCAGAGAAGAGACCATAGATCTGAGCAGATCTCCCGTTTCGGTTCGGGAAGCGAGAGCTAAAGTGCCAAATATGCCCACATCTGTCGATCGACACCTCCAGGGCTGTTCTCTGATCTTCATTGGCACCGATGTCTTCAACGTCACGCCTCCACTTTTGGTCTCCGGGGCTCTACAATTGATAGTTACGGTTTCCACTGCATATATAAACGTAGGTATCCGAGGGATACTTGCAGTCCGACATTAAGAGAATATGTATTACTGTCTACTAAAATAAACATGGAAATGAGACATGGAAACCCGAATCCGCCACACTTAGTCCAATCCCCGAAACTTGAAAGATTCGCTCCACTAATTGTCCTCCAGCAACGTGGGCACTACCTAGGTACATCTTTCTCCACCGTGATGGCCCCAGATTGAGCCCTCATCACTGTCCGTGCTCTTGTCATCTCGGGCAGGTGGATGAACCACGCTCATGTTGGCCGAGATGTCATCACCTGTCAGGAAGCGATGGGTGATGGGGGTTCCAAAGCCGAAGATGCAACCACTTACATCGGCCGGTCGGTGATCAGTCACAAAGAACGACCTCGGCGGCTTGGACATGAGGTTGAAGCCAATCGACTGCTGGTTCTTGAGCGTCGAGATATACTCCAGCAACCCCTCGACAAGCTCTTGATTGGCACCAGCCGTCACCCTTCGGACGCAGCGGGCTATCTGGCTCAGCGTCACCTCCGCGTCTGTGGCAGCCAAATCTCCGATGGTAGGGAGCGGGATGCCCACGATCTCGCTGAAGGCTCCGACGAGCATAGTACGAATCGTGCGCCCCGGTGTGCTCGCGTGCTGGAAGCGCGGGCGCATATCTGACGGCCTCGCCGAACCACGCGGCCGCCTCGTCCGGGTTGGGCTCGTGGTACCTAGGGAACCCGGCCGCGGGTCCAGGTGGCGCCAGGCGAGGGCGCGGCCATGGCGTCGTAGGTCGACACACCCAGAAGGAACCCGTCCGCCGGCTGGGCCATCTGCTTTTCAGCTGGGCCGCCCTGCTGGTGGGGATGTGGAAGAGCAGCGACTGCTGCTCCTTGGGGTGGCCCGGATGGCGAGGCGCCACCGGCGGCCCGTCGACCCTACTCTCGACCGGTGTCTGCTTGGTGGAGCGAGATACATCAAGGCAGGCTGGGGGTCCCAGGGACCGAAGTTGATCTTGAAAGATGCGTCCCCGTCGCCATCAGCCTCGTAGATGGCGCGGCGGTTGCTGTAGACGATTGTTGTTGGCACTGGCCCTATCAGAAGACCTCGCACAGGGCTGAGGAATATCGGTAGCGACGGGAATTGTTTGGGGGGGCGCAAGGACAAGAAGACCCCAACACGAAACCTCGGCGTTCCACCCAAGGAAATCACCCAGCCATGGTCCATAAAAGGGGCCATGTGTTTTGACTTACTCGGAGAGCTGGCGAATGAAATTGCTAAACCCGACCAAGTCAGTCGCCCAGTGATGGACGTGCGCGCTGAGAACGGCACTGCCACGTATGAAGTTTCTATGAATAAGGTTAGTCAAAATCATGTCAAAGAACTTATTTCCGTTATGGGGAACGCCCTACAATTGGAAGACTGAGACCACAGAGCTCTTATTTGGGTCGGATTCGGTACGGACCTCCCCGTACGGCACTTCGTCTCCCTGTCAATACATCTGACCGATGCCTACTATGCAAGTGACAGGTCAAGTTGATGCTCCGAAAGCTAATCCTCGTCGAGACTCACGGTCTTCGACAGCATACTGGCTCAGGTCGGCAAGTGCTTGGCAAGAAAAAGGAAGTCTTCTCAATGTCATCAATCGAAGGAAATTCAAGCCACTTGAACGACTTGACGACGCATTGGACGGTGGTGTCTCTTTTCTTGACAAAAAAAAATAACCTCGCTCCTTTTTTTATCCTTCCGACAAAGTGACGGACCTGACTCAACGCCTTCTCGAGGCCTTGCGTCAAGACTGCTGCGGTCCTCGTCCTGATCTCAGCGTCGTCGCCGAGCCGAAAGTACAGGGCGAAATGGCAGTAAACGACTAGGAGGATGGGATCGAAGAGCGACGCCCTGAGTTCCTCTTGTTCCAGTCATTTTCCCAATCCAGAGGGCGGATCTTATCACAACCTTGGAAGTCTCTTGCCCTGACGGGACTGATCCCATACTGTCCCAATGTCGAACTTCGAAGACACCTGAGTGTAGCTTCCAACTACAAAAAGTGCGCAAGCAAGTGGCAGGTATGAGAACTATAGTTCAAGCGAGTGGCCTCCCCGTACCGACTTGTAATCTACTTAGGTATCGGTATCCCGGCAGCGCTTGGGAATCAATCCACCTGGAAGAGGAAGTGGTGGGGCTTGTGGAGGGACTACAAGGGATTGTGACTCGTGGTTCGGACCGGGCGCTGGTGCAAATCTCACCCCAAGGCCAGCATGTACGAAGTAATCGATTTCATCGCTCTTGAGGTGTTCTGACCTGGCAACCCTGGGCTGCCTTGTTGCGGTGTGGGGGAGGCCGTCACTGCTGAAAGCCTGATTCAGTTGACACATCACATTTGAAAGAGCCTCGAAGAACATTAACGGACCGCTACTTTTCCACGCTGCGATATGGTCCTTGAATATGCAGAGATAACATCCAAAGCGCTTTTGGTATGCTCCAAAACATTTCCTGTTGTCGAGAGCCCCATTGGGGAGGCTACCTAGGTACCTATTCGCCTACAAGCCTTCATCGACCAAGCTGGCAACGAATGGCGCTGCGCGCACCAACAATCTACACCCATGAGTACTCATAAGAGTTATGGAATCGCCCTGCTCTTGTTTGGACAAACGAGGAATCAACCTGGGCGCGCACGCACTGTACTCCGCGGACGCATTCTCACACATATCAATCGCGAAGCTCAAATTTTGCATGATAAATTCGACATTCTCACGTTGTAGCTTTTGCATAGGTAGCTAAATCTCGGTATAATCGCAGCCCTCTTCCGCATGCGGCGTCAATTTACAACTGGTAAGATAGAAGAGTCCCACAACATCGAGACACTTATAAACGACTGGACCCTCCTGATGCCGCTTCGAGGGAGGGACAGAGTATCGCGCATTACCCCTGCGCTCATTACCTAGATGGTCTCACCAACCTGGATGATATGCCGTCGCTGAGAGACCCAATCATGCTGCGCAAGAGACTCAAGTCAGCTCCTCAGTCTGGCCGGGTCAAGGTCGGATGCCCCGGGGCGTTTGGGCCTCGCCGACCTTCGCGTATGTAATACCTGCAGACTCGCTTGGAAAACGAGTGGTAATATTCAGCGGTGTCTATCTTTCCTGCGGTACTTTAATCATCGAGGGGGAAGGCATCCAATGTCAAGAGCCCCATACTGGAGCTTATTCGTACAGATCCTCACCAAATAACGCAAACGTGCCGTATCCTGATGTGAACTAATCATGAAGTCTTTGATCTGCATACTCCTTGGATTTTCCCTGAACATACACGCCGGTTGTACGTCCGGTTATGCAGCAACAGTCCGCTCACGAACCTGAGATCTCCTTGCCAATAGCATCTCGCAGGGTTCTATGGTGCGTTCAGCGAATGACGGCCATCAGAGACCGCGGGAGCGAGTCAGTGCCATTCGCCTGGCCTGAGATTGAAGCATGTATCAACGCTGCCATATCGAGGACCACCAAAAATGGTCATGGTTCACGGTCCCAGGAAACGGTTCCTGGGCGCCAATCCGCACATCCCGCACGCATCCTCCGCGCGGCGGTGGTCCACAGCATACTATATGGGTCTCCACCCGGGTCCTCGGATTCGTTTGAACACGTCGATCAGCGATCAAGATCTTCCAGGGCTCCCGCGTGTCTTGCTATTGTAATGACACAGACTCAACAGGACCTTGTGTGTAGAAATGAAGGCTCGAGAATAGGTCTGAGAATCCCAGGGCCTGCGCCCGCAACGTGCCGGGACCTACTTCAGAGCACGCCATCCCTAGCACGCCTATCGCTGCGGTTCAATTTATTGCAGTTCCCATCCTCCTGCGTACAGCTTGTTTCATGGACGTCTAATTCAAACAACCGTGTTCAGACATTTGTCCACAGCTTGCCTCTTCTGACAGATGTCCTTGAAGTCATGTCGATGAATCTTTCTGCGCCGGCGATGGCCGCACCGGAGGGTCAAACTTCGATCCTGGTGAACCCTCCGAACGAAAACGACGTTGCTCTGGGAGGTTTCTTATTGATGCTGGCCATCGCGTCTATATCTTGCAGTACTCGTTTCTATGGAAAGGTTTTCATTATAAGGAAGATCGAGGTCGAAGATGGTGAGCCATAAAGCCCTCTTCCTTTCTCTCGAAGGTTTTCGCATCACCACAGCGCTGTGCCATGCTGCGCCAACATTCGTGTCTGAATACTGGCTGATTTTGATTTTCTTCTCCATAGTCTTGATCACGTTGGGATTTGTAAGTCTTCTTGAAAGTTGCTTACTTTTGGGGCCCTTTCTCGACCTTGGCTCTGACAACTCGAACAATATCATTAGATGTTGTACATCGTTACATTCTGGGCCGATATGATGTATATGAAATATCCGGGATACTTCGTACATACGTGGAATATGACGGTAGAGACCAGGATCAAAGCTCGATATGTGAGTCCAATTTGACGTATCCGAATTGTCTTCTTCCATTTCAGAAACCACCACCATGATATCGCACACTCGACTAACATGCGCCCGCTTTCCCCTACATAGTACGTATTCCTCTTCGACGTGTTTTACTCTATTGCACTTGCATTGGTCAAGATATCAATTCCGATTGAGTGGTGCCGTATATTTGTGGTCTCGGGAAGGGAGAGGAGCAGCTACTTCTGGTGGGGGGCCATGTTCGTCGTGGCTCTGCAGTCATCATTCATGGTCGCGATCGTTGTGCTCCTTAATGTTCAATGCATTCCACATGAAGCCATCTGGGTGAGTCAACCATCAGGCTCCCTTTCGTGGCTACCTGAGTATCTGTTCAGGCCCAGCCGTGAAGCTCTGTACGGGCAGAAACTGACCTCTGGAAACTTGACTCTAGGATCTCACGAAGGTGGCCACTGCAAAATGCATGTCAGCTGCAATGCTACAGAAGCTCTCTGCAAGTGTGCACTTGGTTAGCGACGTCGTCATTATCATTTTACCACACAAGGTCATATTCGATCTGAACACGACCATACAAAAACGACTGGGTCTCGCGGTCGTCTTCAGCCTCGGAGTGCTGTAAGTGACAGCGTTCTCAGCCCTTCAAACCCCATCATCACTTGATCTAATACGGGAAACTGCAGTGGCGTCGTCTGCTCGGTCTTTCGCCTCATCGACACGTTGCAGCTCGTACGCACGGCAGATGCGATGTACTACACGGGGCCCGTGATGTTGTGGTGCACAGCCGAGATCGCCTGCGGGTTCTTCATCGCCTGCGCCCCGATCCTGCCGCGCATCGTCAAAGAGACGCCGTTCCTGCGCAAGATGTTCGGGGCCGGCGGCGGCCGCGGCCGCGGCACGGGGTCGAAGAACACGGCCTCGGGGATGAAGACGCTGGGCGGGGGCCTCGACGGCCCGCCGTCGCGCAGGCACCACGCCACCGACTCGTATAGTCAGCTCGACGACTTCGGCCTGCCGCTGCACGAGATCAAGAGCTCCGAGTCGACGGAGCACCTCCGCACCAACACCACCGAGCGGCAGGGCATGGGCGGCATCATGCGTACGACACACATCAGTATTGCGAGTGGCGATGAGGAGCCTAGTCCCAACGCCAGAATCTGGGTAAGTACCTAGGGAGGGGACCTGGTCGGATGAACCAGTCTAGTCGTCATTTGCTTGGTCTTCTGAGCAACGCATTTAATTTGGCATGGAGTACCACGGTGCTGTGCCAGGCATGGCTGAGGCATCTGTCTGAACCCACCAACGGAAGAAGAGCCAAGGGGTGTGCTGTAAATTGTCAAACAACATCAACATATTTGCTAGGAATATGAAGATGTGGCCTTACATTGAACATATTCATGCATCCCTAAATGATCCAAAGAGCTGTCATGCATGTGGCTCCTTTGGTCGAAACATGGGTCTAACCTCGCCTGCCTGCGGGCAACTATTGCAACCATCTGCGTAGTAGCACACGATGTCTTTACAATGATTCTAGCGCACTTTGAGGTGTGGTGTTGGGAAAGCATTACATGATTAACCTAGGTATGTACTTGAGGAGGTTCTCAACCTGGGTAAATACTTACCTAGGTACGCTTTCATTGAGCCACTGCTGAGATCCACCAGATTTTGATTGCCCTAAATGCCCCGATGCTCTCTGGGCATTATCGAAACTTCCCCAATCTTTGCTGCACTTTGTCGGACGTCCACAACGCATCAGACCATCCCCTTCGAAATGATACCCGGGTACATGGACTGACTCCACATTGTCTCAGTGTCCGATGGTCATTGCCGCCCCCCCCCCCAACATTGGACAATGCTGCTTCCATCTGTATTTTCATACCAGCGACATGCCGTTCGACATACTATTGACGCCCCGGATATCTCCGTGGTTCTCTCCATCTTCTGGCTCCTGCGATTGCTTTACCAGTTCGAAGCCTTCGCCATTCAGCGATGAAGAGACCAGGCGCGATATCAGCGCTTCACGATTGGCATCTGGATGGCGTGCATGCAAGTCGTCCAGAACCCGGGCCCGCCGGAACCAAAGCTCACGGCCTTCGCGGACTTGTAGCCAGTGAGTTTGGAAGCTACTCACGAATCGGTTGGATCCGCGGTTGTATAAGCTGAAGGTCTGCTTGTAAAAAGGATTCTCGGCAAACGTCTCGTCAAACGTTTGGGTGCTTCTGGTCTGCCACTCAGAGACGCGAAAGATCCGTACCGTGGCTGGGATCCGGCGAACAACAGCATCCGTCGTGTCCGGGTTGCGTGGGTCTTCGTCGACGTCGTCTGGTGCAGAGACCAGGTCGAGTTCTTTAATAAAGCGTGACACATCTCCAAACAGGACTCTGAAGGAGAGCGTGAGGTCTCGAAGACTTGTGAGGTGTTTGAGAGTGGTGATGCCTCGTGAGGGACCAAAATAGGAAGCCAGGTTCTTGGGGCTTGTGTCCCAGTCAAGTGTCAAGCTGCGAAGACTATGCGCGTATTTGGCAAAGAAGATGTTCAAGTGCCAGTCCCGAGAACCCCTCACCATGCGAGCACCCTGCCCTGAGCCGCTCCATATGAAGGCGATAAGGCCTGGGAACTGGAGTATTGGTTGGCGCAAAAGCCACAGGTGGTACCTGGCATCACCATTACCATAGCCGTCACGTCGCTGCAGGATCACTGCCCTTGCGAACATGATCAGCTTGCCACGCTTGTCCCGGAATGATCCCAACTTGATTGTGGTATCTCCGCTGGGTGTCAGGATGACCACCCGCTGTAGGGCCGGACACACCTCCGCCAGATCGTCTGGTCTCAGCCATGCAAATAATGCGTGAAACCGCTCTAGTATTGTTTTTAATTTGTATTTGCAAATCTGAAATTTAGCAAGCAAATACGAATTATTTTGTATTTGCTTACTAAATTTCAGATTAGCAAATACGTATTGCTTAAAAATATATTTCTTTTTAATTATTTTGTATTTGCAAATCTGAAATTTAGCAAGCAAATATAAATTATTTTGTATTTGCTTACTAAATTTCAAATTAGCAAATACGTATTGCTTAAAAATATATTTCTTTTTAATTCTTTTATATTTGCAAATCTGAAATTTAGCAAGCAAATATAAATTAATTTGTATTTGCTTACCAAATTTTAAATTAGCAAATACGTAAAGGTTTTATTTTTATTTTATTTTATATTTGCAAATCTAAAATTTAGCAAATACGTACTGCTTAAAAATAGATTTTTTTTTGTATTTGCTAAAAAATAAATTTCCTTTTTTTTAATTTGTATTTGCTACTTTGAAATTTAGCCAGTGGCGATAGGCTGGCATGCGTCAGCGGCTCGATTCTGGTAATGGAAAGAATGCCTCTCTGCGCCGCGTTCAGACGCTCTGGGCCAACTCCCATGAAGCCCTGCGCTGCCTCTGCATCTATTGCGTTCTTGGCGAGGTCCCATGGAAAATTGTCGCGCCAGGTCGTCTACGCTGTCGCTCGCGCTCGCCACTTGTCGATGATTTGGGTGTGGGAGGCCTGGAGGATCATCCAGTAGGGCGCGTTTGCGTTTGCGTTTGTCCAGCCATTTGGAAGACGCGTCATGGGTTGTGCTACTAGGGGAGACCGGCGAGGTTCGAGATTGCTTCGTAGCGTGCATGTCGTCGACGAGGTCGTAGAGTCTGGGAGGATTCAAGCTTGATGAGTTCGGTCGGACTTGGAAGGAAGTTGGAAGATAGAAGCTCAAAAGTAGAATCTGAGAATTGAGAGTCGGGAGGGGATGAAAGGTGAACTTTGCGGGTCCCTGGCTGCAGATTTCAACAGTCTTACCAAAAGAGCCACCACGTATGCAGCCAGTGAATCGATATGGGCCGCTGCTGTTGCCTCAGCGACCTCGGGAGTGAATGAAACTGCCCAAAATGTGCCAAATCCCCCATTGTTTGGACCACCTTAAGCTACATGTCTCTTCAATTATTATGTCAGACGCTCCCTTATTATTGCATGTGTGAGAAGACATTAAATTTGCAACTTGTAAGGCCACAGTGTTTGAGATGCTACCGCTGCTCCAGGGCGGTCAGAGTGGCTCAGTGTCGCTGTCTAGCAATGCAGGCTTGTTTTGCCCCATCTAAGCTCTCTTAACGTTCTCGCATCACAAAAAACACCAAGCAAGAATAAGTACATAGTCTTGCAGTGCATGTGGATAGCAATGTCAACGACACCTTTCGCAGGTGCTGCGGAAATCACTTCACGGCGATGTAGTTGCAAATCAAGGCAAAGACAGTGACCCTTTGTGCCAAAGTGTCGCACACCTCCTTCGCCCGAGGCCCACAGTGTCGAATCCAGATGGGATTTCTCCAAGTTTTGTGACAGATGGTTTCCTTAGTCCGATATAGTTCTCAAAACACAATGAGTTGACGACGCCTTGCCGAGTATACGTTGTTGAGATCATGGTGGAGAAGTGTTCTTCTGGCAAGTTCCGTAGAATACCCATGCTTGGGTATACCTACTTAGGTAGGCTTTTGAAAAATATGATGACATGTATGGCCAGTGCCTTCCAGAATCTTACATATATATAACTAGAATCAGGAGCATTAGGGGTCAGTATCAAGAAGTTCACCTGCATCCATGGATCTCTGGGAGCAATTTCTCCTGTATTTGACGTTTTGTGACCATTGTTTCGCTTGTATTGCAGATTGCTGAAATGTTTGTGGTTTTGCCTAGGAGGGAGGCTACATATATTGAGTGGCGTAAACCTTTGCTGCCAAGTTTGGGGGCACTGATTTAGTTCATCTATAGCTATTGTGAGACTTACTGACGGAAGCCTGGTGAAATGATGAATTATAAGAAAAATATATAAACGTTATTTTTCTTTAGCTGGTCCCTTATTTACATTTTTGTTTTTTGTCTGATAACATCGTAACCTCTGCTTTATATGTAGGTGGATGGATGCAAAGAGCTCCTCTTACTATCGCGGGCAGTGGCACAACAGGTTGTTGTCAGAGTGAAGATTTTGCTTATTTGGGCAGTGGGTCACGATATTAAACACGACCATAAATTACTTGCATATGTACGCAAGTTTCGCCTAAGTTGAACAAATAAAATCCTAATCCTTTATACACGGTCACCACTACACAGTGCGGCTGCGGACATTCCTCTAAGCAGCGGCTCCCTGACGACACTCCGGATACCCCAGATCGGCCTCAAAGGCCGCGGTGTTGAACTCGCTGTACACGGCCGTGATCTGGACGGCCTCGACGTCAACGTCGAAATTGATGATGCCCTTGATCTCGTAGGTGCTGTTCCCGATCCCGCTAGCGTTCCACCGCCAGCTGATCTTGTCGCAGGTGGCAAACACGGCGAGGGTCTGGACGATAGGCAGCGGCGGGGTCTGGAACTGCGTGGCGATGTAGACCTCCTTGGAAGGGTAGGCTGGCTGGCCGAGCTGGGGAACGAGACGACACGCAAGTCAGTGACTATCCATTCTCATTTTCTTTCTTGGTAGTGGGAAAAAGGTAGACTAAGCGTCTTGGGGGGGGGGGAGGGGGAGGCAAGGAGGAGGAGGGAACAGCTACTCACAGGGCGCTGCGACAGAGTCACAATCGAGTCGGACTCGACGACGAAGGACGTGTCCGACAGGATCGCCTCCGCCGTGCTGTTGAAGTCCGGGCCGCCGGGGTGCTCGAGGAGGTACGTGTACCCCTCGACGAGGTAGTCGACGCCGGTCGCGCTGAGGCACGCCTGGGAGTAGTTGTCGCTGTGATCCCGACCGCCGCTCGTTCCGTGGGCGAGGGTGCTGGCGACGAGGGCCATGGCTGGCGTGAAGAAGGAGGCGCGCATTGTGATTGTGTTCGCGGTCGTCTGGTATGTCTGGTATCTCTATAACAGAGGTGAGCAGAGGGACTAGGTTTTCATACAAGTCGCGAAAAAGAATGTCCTTTGTTATGAGCAGGACACCAGTACCAACCAGTCCAGCTCGTGCTCAGGCGACCACTCGGGCTTACTATTTATGCAAGCTGTTCTGCAGAGCCTCGTTCACTTATCGCGTCCCCTACCTATACAAAACGTCACCTAGTGACGGGCACTCCGCACAAGCCTCACAGTCACAGCTCAGCTGTCTCTAGTAACCCGGACGCTCCGTAAGCACCAGCCGGGCCAGTCACCGCAAGCGCGCCGTAGCATCGTGTCTGACGACGACGAATGGTCACCTTGTCATCGACTCCAATCTGCCAAGGTATGAAAGTGAAGGGAAGGGAAGAAAGACAAGACATTAGTCGGGGAGCTACGGGTAGTGGGCATCTTGCGCCGCTCAGCAGCCAGGGCACCCAGCACGATAATTGTTCCGGAAACAGAACGACAAGAACCAGGGTCAGGTCGGGACCGTCTTACCGCAGTAGTCCCCGACCCCGCGCGCCGGAGCTAGTCAAGGTCTGGTCCAGCGGCGAATGGAGGCTCGATGAGCTGGCCGGCCTGCCGTTTCCCAAGGTTCGATGGTGGGCAGCTACTATACAGCCGGGAGACGGGTCGAGCTTTCGGGCCCGGCCCGGAGAGGGTTGATGTCGGCACGACTGGGGGCTACTTTTGCGTAAATGTTTTCATGCATGTCTCGGGCCGCTGTGGAACCATGGTGGCGTCACGACTGGCTAACGACTGGGACCAGGCTTGAGGGAAAAGTAACACCGGTATGCGCTTTTTGGAAGCTGCAAGAAATGCGACAGAGCGCTGTGCCCTTTCGCATCACCATGACGCCGAGTACGACAGATGCTGCTCTAATAAAACGGTGCCTATCTGGCGTCTACAACCTCCATCCATCTTTCCCACGCTCTCGTTTTGACGCGAACGCATCTGAATGTATCTTCGCTCCCAATGCATGTACCTGGAAACCAGGCCTGAAGTCAAAATTGGCAGCCGCAAAGCATATAGCATGTGACCATACGGTGCCTCGACGGACTGACATGTGCCACCTTGTCAATTCAGCTTCCTCTTGGCCTCATGCTCGGCTATGATTCCATCCTCCGTAGGAACGACACCCATCTCTTCAGGTTTCCTATCGTTCACGAAGCCCTCTCCACCGGATGGCCAGCTGTGATTCCGCCACTCGCCCAGCAGTGGCCACAGCTTCTCTTTGACAAGCTGCTGTACTTGGTCGCACCGCTTTAGCGAGGCGGTCTGCAGGTCTCTGTCGCCATTCACGACCACGTCCTTGGCCGCCTCCTGGGCCAACTCCGCATCGAGCGACACGGATGGCACGCTCTCGGCCAGCACGCTCATCCACACGTCCCACGTCTCCTCCAGCTCCGCGAGACTCGTAATGCCCATCACGCTCCCGCCGATGCTGTTGCTGTCGCTCAGGCGCAGATGGCCGCTCTTGCCCTTCAAGCTGACGCCCAGTTTGGCCCGCGCACCGGCCCGAGCCCAAGTGTCGAGGGACCAGCGGATCGAAAGGCGCTCCAGCTTCTCGCCCGCGGCCGTGGCGGCGGCGGCCACGTCGGCGCACGCCTTGCGCAACGGCGGTGGCGACGGGTGCCACGCGGCCTGCGGGCCGTGATCGACGCCGCGGGTAGTGAGGAGGCCCATGCCGAGCATCGAGGCGTTGAGAACGGCGGACACGCCGGCGCGCTTGAAGCGCACCAGCGGGGGCAGGACCTTCGTGCTCTCGCCGTTGGCGCCGTTGACGATGGCCGGTGCCGGGCTCGGCTCGTCGTCGGTGAAGCCCTCGACCAGCTTCTGGCTCTGCACCGTGCAGTGGCAGTAGCTCATGACCGCGTCGACGCCCTCGCCCGTCTCGCGTTGTATCATCTCGGCCAGCTCGCACAGCACGTCGACCGGGTAGCCGCTTATGCCGACGTAGCGGACCACGCCATTCTCGTCGCGAAGCCGTCGCAACTCCTTTACGGCGGCGAGGACCTCGGCAGGGGAAACAAACTCGACGTCGTGGCAGTAGACGAGGTCCAGGTAGGGCGTGTGTAATCTCTTCAGGCTGCGCAGGACACTGTATCGGATCCAGGACGGGGAGTAGTCGAAGCAGTCTCCAGCGATGCGCCCGGCCTTTGTGAGGATCATGTAGCTCTCGCGCGGATGTTTTTGGAGGGCGGCACCGTTTGCCTCGGCGATCTTGGTATTTGCGCTGTTGGGCGTGGTGAGGTGGTGGAGGGCATCGCCTAGGAGGATCTCGGACGGCCCATAGTATGGAGATGTGTCGAAGGCGCTGACGCCGAGATCGAGGGCACGCGATACGATGGACTGGTAGGGCATGCGCGCTGGATCGTCTACGTATTGTGTGTTGAAGGTGGCGGTGCCGAGAACAAGAGGAGGCAGGGCGGAGGACAAAGGAGGGCGCGCGGCCGCCGGGCCGGAGTCGACTATTGAGCCCATCTCGCAGGTCAAGTCGTGAGAAGGTGAAAAGGCAGGTCTCTATGGTCGTAGGGTATCAAGCAGCACAGCACAGCACAGCAGAGCAGAGCAGGGCTAGCTGAGGTCGTCGTAGTCGCTTCGCGTGAGCGAATTCGTGTATTAAAATTGGAAAGATGACAAGAAGCGGTGGTAGAACAAAGAACTGGGTCTATGGGTTAACCGCCGCTATTAGTACAATCGCATCATCTTCTAGTCTGTTGCTTGTGACAAAGATATAAATTGTGGTCTGGGGTGGGGTACGCGTGGGTGGACTCGATGATACAATGACTCCGGACCATCAGTGATAAATCGGAGACGGGGCCGCGGCAGTGGTGCTGATGTGGATGCTGTCTCACGACCATGCGGTGGGTCCGTTTCGACTCGACATGCTCTGCGACAACGAAAGCCAAGACGCAACAAGGAGGTCCATCTTTTGATGTTGGCACTGCTTGTCGGCAAGTGGGTGGGTGGGAAATGCCTTCGATAAGGGCCGAAGGGTCGGGAGGGAGGAAAGGGGGGAAACGCCCGGGCTGTTCGGAATCGGCAGATTAATTAGAATTTGTCAGATAGCGGGATGGCCGGCGGCCAAGGCCTAGTAGACGAGAGAAGAGAGAAAGGAAAAAGCCAAAGAGAAGAAAACCTCGGGACTAAACAGCAGGAGCATGGAGCGGAGTCTGGGAAAAGTGGATGAGGTCAATTACTCCAGAGCGCTGAAGCCCGTCCGAGATGAGGCTTGGGGAAACCCAAAGCCCGGGTTGCCGTTCAGGCGCTTCCGACGCTGCTTGTCAGGGCCACCACCCGTCGGTAGATTTCAGCAGGGGCGGCTTCTATTTTTGAGTTCGCCATGTGGGGTCTACCAGGAACGGGCGCGCAGCAAGGTTTTTGACACGCACCTGCACGCCTGGCAGGCAGGGCCCGCCAAGAGGGTTGGTGCAGGGGGCTGCGAGAAACAGCGATAAGATAAAGGACGACCCGCAGCAACGTAAACTTTTGTTCGATCGGCAAACGACTTTTGGGAGCCGCTCCCACTGCATTGCAGATCTGCCTGGACCCTGCACATCCTTCTTCTCGATCTTCCAAGCACTACAGAAGCGACAGTGTAGGGATACGTATTTGCTACCCTTGTTAAACTTCAAATCCACTTTCTCCCATCAACTCGGGACAACGCACCGCGTGAACTCCCTTCGGATAATAACACGGTTAGGAGAGCCCAAACCCAGTGGCCATTCGTCCCATGGATCTGTCTGCACTTGTCAGACGCCCACTTTTCCAGTTTATCATACGCAGACATCTCGCTGTGTCTGCAGCCCTGCGGCAACTTGGGCCCTCGATGCATTGCTGGCCGGATGGGCGAACTTCAAATTTTCACCGGTTTATGCACGCTCCCAGACAGGAGCGTCCTCTTGGAACGACATGTTACGTTGTGTCGTCTCCTCTTTTGCGAGACAATGTGTCATTGCCACGCCTTCTCGTCCATATCCGGCGATGTCACACACTCTCAACTACACATGCGACAATGCCATCCTCAACGTGGCTTCACATAAACAGTCTGGTGACTTGCTTGCCATCATCGTGTGCGTCTGCTTGTTTTTTTGTCCGACACTGATCACTAGCTTGCGGTCAGACGCCCAGTGCACCCCGGGCATGCTGGGCTCAGTCGACTGCTGAGACATGGAGAGCAGGGACTCGGTTCGGTCGGCATTCTCATCTCTGCCTAGAGCCAACCTTTCAGTCTTTACAAGCCGCGTTCATCTAGACGTTCATTTAGACCACCGTCTAGCTCACACCACGCCCTGTTCGCCAATTTACGCACCTGTTTTACAGCAACGAGGATACCTGTTACGGAAATTCGCTAAAGATGGCGGACACGAGTGTGCATACATGCCATGCGCTGTCTATGAGCGATTCGAGCAAGTCAGTAGGGAACCTCGCTGTCACCCTGGACAGTCAGACAGTTTGAAAATGCCCGTCATCGTCGATGCGTCCTCTCTCCCCTCCTGCAGCTGAGATGTCATCTGTTGCATCCATCAGCCTCCTTTCCCCAGGATTTGCGGCTTTAGCCGCGCAGATCTTCCGAGATTATGTGGCTCGTGTTCAAGCCTCCAGCGAGGCGCCGGCAGCCGAGGCCGAGCTGCTCGAATGCTATACATCCAATGGTATAGTCCCGAACCGGGCCTGACCTGTCAGTCCTGTATGTCACATTGTCATCCATACTTCCGTATAGGACAGGGCGCTGCTAAGTAGGCCTCGCCTGCAGGCGCCACGTTGTACTGGACGGCTTGCCTCCCCTGCTTGATTGGCGGGATGTAGCACCCCGTGGAGACGACACACAGACTATCGATTGTGCGGATTAGGTGTGTGTAATTTCCTACCTTCAACAAGCCAGGCGGGATGAGAGTCACGCAGGGCCATCAGGCCATACTTACCTGTCCCGGAAGCCGCGAGAGTGTCAGGTCAGGGCATTCAATATATTGGCCTTGCTCTAGCAGAGGTTGCTCCTAGACGCCAAGGAAAAGCGACGATGACTGCAGAGCGCGTTCCCACTCTAGCGCGTCTGCCTCTGCTAGTCGATACGATGTCTTTCACGCGCCATGGAGTCGAGCATGGCCCAGGGCGCTACAGCTTCGAAATGAAAAAGGCTTTTCGGCAATATAAGAAGGTATACGTGCCCAACATGACCTGACCGGGTCTCCTTTGGAATGTCGTGTTGATGTCCATCACTTCCCCTTAGTCCAGCTCACACTCTTTTTCAAGATGGTGTCGAGATTTCTTGCTGCTGCCTTTTCCTTTGGCGGGCTCTGCCTAGCCCAGACCACCACGACATCCTCGCCCACCGCTACTCCAACTTGCGGCTTGGTGGGGTATGACAATGGCTCTGAGCTCGCCTACTACGGTGACTCTGCCGTCGCGGTGTATTCTAGCTTTTCGGCTTGCAACACACAGTGCAACAGCAACACCGCTTGCCTCAGCTTCGCGATAGACCCGAGCGTGGCCTGCATTCTCTACTCCGTCGCCGCAGAGACCAACGTCGTCGCGAGCTCCAGCAGTGCCTACACCTTCTTCGACAGGGGCGGCACATGTCCACCCGTGGCCGCGCCTACCACGGCCACCGGTCCGGTGGCCACACCCACGTGCACCGGCCTTGTTGGGTACGACGCGGGCGGTAGCAATCTTGCCTTCTACGCAGACGCCGCCTCGGCAACATACTCGGGCTGCCTCGCGTTGTGCAATGCCAACGCGGCGTGTCTAAGCTTCGGGATTGTAAGCGGCCCAGCGTGCGTGTTGTACAACTATACGGTGGAGGGCAACGACATTGCCTCGCCAGGCAGTGGCAACACCTTCTACGACGCCGGTGGTGCCTGTCCCAGTACCACCGTGTCGTCCTCTACTAGCACGACGCCGACGATCACCGCGACGCCTACTTGCACCGGCTTGGTGGGCTATGACGCTGGTGGTACGAACATAGGCTTCTACGCGGACGCCGCGTCTGCGACGTACTCTGGCTGCCTGGGTCTCTGCAGTGCGAACCCCGAGTGCTTGAGCTTCGGGATTGTAAGCGGCCCAGCGTGCGTGTTGTACAACTATACGGTGGAGGGCAACGATATCTATTCTCCGGGCAGCGGAAATACCTTCTACGATGCTGGCGGCGCTTGTCCGTCGACCACGATCACCGCGCCCACGTCAACCGTAACGACACCTGTCCAGACGGGCGCGTTTGCGAATGTGAGTTGTGACCTCCCTTACCCGGTCGACACGCATCTCCCTCTAGATGACCGGAAAGGTTACTGACACGCAGCCACTCGCCTCGCTAGTGCCCTTCCAACCTCGTGCCCTACAACGTCAACACCGGCGCCTTCCCGTACACACCCTGCAACAGCAGCTACCCGGAAAGCGCCTGCATGTCCGACGCCGACGGCTTCTCGACATTCTGCAACCTGTGCGTCAGCTGCAATAATGCGACGACGTGCACGACGGACGCTGACTGCGGTGCTGGGTACGCGTGCATCGAGAACTCGGCCTGTACCGTCACGGGCGCTGCGGCGGGGGCGCCTGTCTGTCTGTACATGCTGGCTGGCGGGGACGATTATGGGTGTATTGACGCGCTGGAGCTGTCATAGTGATGGACTTGGTTTTGTGGGGAGGGGGAAGGGCAGCCCAGGATCTAGTAGTGATCGATCGACAAAAGGTAGCCTGGGCAATGTCCGGCTCCATGTTGACCAGCTGTGGGCCATACAAGACATGAGTTATGATACTGCACGTTCTATCTTGGATAAAAGTAATGATAATACCAAACTCTACCCAAGACATCTCTCACTTCCGTGGATCATGTCTTAGCGACCTTGTGCGCATCACTTTGTGGATTTGAGGAGGCAGAAAGAATCCTCAAGTGATGCGCTCATGCAACGGTTGCACGGCTGCTGCAGCGCAGCATGTCGTCTCCCCTTTAACCCTCCCCGCCTCCCCTTGAACGACGGAAGCGGACCCTGCAGCTGCTTGGCCACTCAAAAGTTACCCTTCCAAGGTTTTCTGCACGTGCCTCGATGGCTTGCCAAGACATGCGGCTTGGCTATCCGTTGTGCAGTGCGAGGCGGACGCGCGCATAGGGCTGAAGGGCGCGCAACGGCGCGGCTGGACGGCGCTGAAGCTGCCTGACCCTGCAAAAACTTATCGACGACTGTATGTATGCCAGACCAAGCACAGACCTCTGGGAGAGAGGCCCACTGGGCCGCCATGAAAAATCCATGCGCAGCGGTCTTCCGGCAGGTTCTTTGATCTTCGAGCTAGCCCCCAGGACGGAGCTGTGAGAGTGCCCATCCCGAACACTCGAGGGGGGATGAACGAGCAACTTCCATACGGCGCGTTCGATGCAAACCCAGCATAACACCAAGGGCCATGCTTCCATAGCAGCATGCGTCCGGCTTGCATGAGGAGGAAGGGAGTCGAGGTGACTGGGGAACGTCAGTGTGACGCGACATTATATATGAGGAAGGAGACAGCACGGTCCACATGCACACGCTGCTGACCGCTTTCTGAGTGTGGCAGAACAACGGCAGGATGAGGTACGTACCCATGGCTGAAGGGGAAGGCACTCATGTCTACCACAACTGCCCTGGTGGCATCATGTCATCAGGCAAGGCGGGACTTCATGATGAGGTGCTAGCGTCCCTAGCGTCATAATCCATGCCAATAAGGTGATCTTGACTGGAGGTGAGGGGACGTCGATATGGTAATCAGCATTTGCCTGAGCGACGAAGGAAGTCATGCTTGGCCACGCACCGACGGTGAAAGGCCGGTCATCACCCTCAGGGCTTGTTGCCACACGATCACCCCAGGGTAGGCATTGAATGGCTCTGAAAGAGTTGCAACGATTTTGCAACAGTGTACCTGCGGTATACATATTTTGCGAAGCCTACCATAATTACAGGAGACTCATGTTGCGAATCTGGAACATCAGTTATGGCGCCTCCAAGGCCATCGAGCTTGCGACACGCAAGAGTTACAAATTCATGGAGAATTTACGTTGACTTCTGGGCCCTATTACCATGCCATGCCCAGAATCGTCCAGGAACAATCCAGATCATTTCACAGACCATTAGCAGCTACGTGTTGTGAAAGCGCGGTCATGTCTGAAGTTCAATGTGGACCGTCGATATTATGTCAGCAGATGGGTGCCTTCCATTTTCGGCGAGGAGCTCTCTGACGATTGGGCGCTGGTATGGCTCGCACGGTCTCAGCCCAGGGCTACCCCTGTGCCCTTGGGGCCGGACCACAATCTCCCCCCCCCCCCTCAAACTGCACGTTCAGCAGAGACTTCAGGCGTCTGGCTGCGGATCTGGGCCATGCAAGTCAGTGCCCATGGCAGAATAAATTCATGATTTTGAATGGAGTACGACGTGCCACAAGTTACTCAGCTAGTTGGCCTCCAGAGGACCAAGGCTCAGATGGATCGTTTGCCGCTGCTGACCGCCCCGGGTGTGTGAACAAAATTTCAGAATGCACCACGGCACTCAAAACGTGTGGGCGTATTTCTGGTCACCAACCCGGACTTTTGACCCGTAACAAGTGAATTGTTGGATTGATACTGCCTTGCTAGCATCCCGTACTCCCGTCTTTGTGTGCTGTACCATGAGTGCTGGCGGGACGGCGACTCCTGCCAGCCCAACAAGCCACTCCAAGAACGCGTCCTTGCCCGATTTTAAGCAGGGGGTTCTGGGCAAGCCCGATGAACCAACCATCTGGGCAAGTATGATACCGAACATCTCGTCACACTTTTCAGCGTCTCTATGGCGCTGGTGGTTGCTGATTTGAAGTAGCCGTGTCTTCTCAAGGATGGCCGTTATCGAGACCGTACGAGCAAAGCTCGAAGCCAGCCACTGAATGTTCCTCTCGCCGGCCCTTCCCTCCCACCACCCCCAAGATCAACTCGCCGTCTCACTTTATGGGCCAGAAATTCCCAGTATCTTTCGGGTCGAGTGGTGTAATTGGTCAACACGCCCCTTGGAGCCACGGCTCATTAGGTATTTGGGGAGCCGCGGGTTCAATTCCTGTTTCGGCCACGGAGTCTATTTGTGCTTCGGCACTCTTTTTTTCAGGGCGCTTGCTTGCTTTTTGTATTTGGTTGTGTTCTGTTTTGTCAGGTAACATGATAATGGAGTCAAATCGGCTCGAAGTCCGCGAAGCGACGTGTGTTGTCATGGCGTGCAGAGTAGACCCTGAATATCATCTGCTTAAGTAAGTAAGTACCTACGTGCCTAGGGACGTAGGTATTTCGTCAAGCACCCGCCCGCGGGCGTCTGTGGGGTCAGCATTGCACCTGTGTATTGTTGTCTCAGATCTCACCGCTTTTGCAAAATTCATAGGTTGAATTAGACATCGCCTCCGAGATGCTCCAAAGTTACTTCAAAGAAGCTTATGAGGTGTCGTAATGTTTGTTGGCTGCGGGTTTCCAGGTGCTTGAATTGATGAAGACCATTTTTTTGGCAAGCTCAGTCTGATCCCATGAGATCTGATAAGTCCCGAGGTTGTGTCTAACCTGAAATGGCTCGCCGACGGAGACGCGTCAGTAGGCTGCCGGAAATGAAATCCTTCTGCAGATACCCGCGAAGGTGATCAAGCTTAACGGAGGTTTATACCCTATGAAACATCCCTAGGGATTGTCTCTATCAGCGTTGCAGTTCGTTGGGTCAGGATCAGCCCGTGTCTATGTGTGGCACAGCCAGGGTGGTACGTACAGGCCCTGCCGCCTGCAGCCAACCACACCAGTGACACACCTATTTCCCACGGCCGCCAACCGCGGTGCTCAACCTTCCTTCCCTCCTTCTCTTTCGGCCAGGCACAACACAGGTCCTTAACTCTTGCCCTCTTGCAGAACCACCTATCGCCCACATGATTGGTCCCTTCGAAACTTCGACAGAATAATACGCCCATATGGATACTTGGGCGCTGTCAGACGACGGCGCGACCTCGTACCAGCGCCCGCCTTTCAGTACCTTGGGTGGTGTCTATCCAACAAACACAGTTGGCAACTCGAAATGTCGCAACGATCAGAGCTTCGGGCCATTCGTCTCTGGCTGTCGGAGGGACTTCGACTTCACAGTCTTTTTTGAGGAGACCGTGTTATGCATTGTCCCATCATTTCTTTTCGTCATCCTCGCCTGCCTCCGAATCTGGTACTTGAAAAAGGAGCAAAAAATTAGCGTTTTCTCTGTCAAATGGCTCATGGCCAGCAAACTTGTGAGGCTTGATTCAATGGTTCCTGTTGTACGCCCTCTGCCTAGGTACCGATGACGTCTGACCACTCTACAGGCTGTGATTTCAACACTGGGTGCTGTGAACGTAGCCGTCTTTGCTACCATCCCGAGAGATGATGAGGCTCCTGATGATCTGAGGCTGGCATCTGCCGCGTTGGCGGTTCTGACTGTAGTCCCAATGGGTCTTCTGTCCGTCCATGAGCATACCAGAGTGCAAAGAACGTCTCTCTTATTGAACGGGTACCTAACAATGTCCTTGCTCTTTGGGATGATCCGCGCTCGGACAGCTTGACTGCTGTTCGATAACAACGTTTATACAATCTTGTTCACGACAAGCACCGCAATGACCGCTGCTCTCGCCACCTTGGAGGCTGTACCTAAGATAAGTCCGGAGAGGACCAGTGTCCAAGAAAGCAGCCCTGAGGAGATAAGCGGACTATACTCATTGGCATTTATATCGTGGCTCAACCCACTGATCCGGCTTGGCAATCGTACAATACTCGACACTGAGGATCTGTATCCTCTGGATTCCCGTCTCTCAGCGAGCATGGTGTCCGAGAACTTCCAGAGCATGTGGAGCCAAGAGCCGGAGTCAGCAAATAAAAGCTTGATATTCTGCTTGCTCAAGTCTCTATTCTTGCCACTCATGCTGCCGATACCCAGCCGGATGGCCGTGCTCTTCTTCTCCCTCTGTCAGCCCCTCTTCATCAAAGCACTCATCACCTACCTCCAAAGCGATCCCTCGTCCGACCACAGAACCGGCACCACCTTGATCTTGGCCAGCATCTGCATATACGGCGGCATCGCCCTCATAAGCACTTCCTTCGCGTATCTCAACAATCGTGCCTTGGCCAAAACCCGCAGCGCGCTCGTCACTGCCGTCTTCCAGGCTTCGGTCTCGCTCAAGCCCACACATTTGGACACATCCGTGCTAACACTCATGAGCACCGACATCGAGCGCGTGGGGCTCGGCTTTCGGGGCCTCCACGAGATCTGGGCAAACGCCCTTGAGGTGATTCTCGCTCTCTGGTTCCTACAGCGCGAGCTTGGACCCGCCGTCATTGCACCCATTGTGGTGGTGCTCATCTGTGCTTTGGGAACGACGTGGATCGGCAGCCTCGCAGGGCCGAGGATTGCCAGATGGACGGCACACACGCAGGGGCGAGTCTCGCTTACTAGTGCTGTTGTCGCGAATATGAAGCCGATCAAGATGGCAGGATTGGCGGATTCGAAAGCGGCCTCGTTGGAGAGCGCGAGGCGCGATGAGATTGACGCCGGGACCTCGTACCGCTGGCTTAACGTCTTTGCGGTCTTTAATGCTTTCGCGCCGATGTATCTCATACCGGTCGCCACTTTCACGTTGGCTGCAGGACGACACCTGGAAATGGCCCAAATATTTGCCAGTCTGTCGTATCTGTACCTGTTCACGTCGCCGCTGAGCCAGCTGTTCCAAATCTTGCCTTCTATGATGACTGCTTTCACGTGCCTTGGCCGCATCCAAGAGTTTCTGAACAAGCCGCAGAGAGCAGACTACCGAAAGTTCGAAGAGGCATCGGAGGTTGCTGTCGGAGGCCCGGCCATCTCTCTTGAGGGTGTCAACGTTGGCTGGACGCAGGACAAGTGGCAGCTAAGTGGCCTGAGCCTGATCATTCCCAAGTCCCAAATCACTATCATCACCGGCCCAGTAGCATCCGGCAAGTCAACTCTGTGCAAAGCCCTGCTGGGCGAAGCCACACTCACCGAAGGCCCCATCAAATTCCACCAGCATCGCCCACGGATTGGCTACTGCGACCAGACGCCATTTCTCGTCAACGGCTCTATCAGGTCCAACATCGTCGGCTTTGAGCCATTCGACGGTAGTCTCTACGACGAGGTCCTCGAAGCCGTGCTGCTCAAATCCGATATCCGAGTTCTGCCAAAGGGCGACTCGACTGAAGTCGGCAGCGGAGGCGTCACTCTCAGCGGCGGCCAGAAGCAGCGAGTTGCCCTCGCGCGCGCTCTGTATCTCAACACGAACATGTACATCCTCGATGACTTCACGGTAGGCCTCGACGGGCCCACCGCAGATGAGATTGTAAGACGTCTGGTGCGAACCGAGGGTTTTCTCAGCCGTCGGAAAGCCACTGTCATCTGGTGCACGCACTCGGTTCAGTACTTGTCGATGGCTCAAAACATCGTGGCTCTAGGGAGTGATGGGCGTGTGATCCACACAGGCAGCCCAGAAGAAGTCCTAAAAGACCGCCAAGTGGCTCTCGTCCTTCAGCAGGACGAGGAGAAGCCTCGTGAAGAGCCCGAGTCGGCGGACGCACAACCCAGATCTGACATCGCGAGGCCCAAGGACAAGGACAACAGCGAAAAAGATCCCTCACGAGCCCTCAACGAAGCATCTGTGTACGTCCACTACTTCACTTCCTTTGGGCCCATCCTGTTGGCCAGTGCCGTCGCAACCGGCGGCGCCTTCGGGCTATTGTCCAACGCTGGCACAGTCTGGATCAAAACCTGGGCCGACAACACCTTCTCCATTCCCGCGTCGCGCCTCAACGTCTTCTACCTGGGCATCTACGCCGCCATCAACATCCTCGTCCTTGTCAGTCTGGGCCTTTACTTCACCACCGTTCTGATAGGCATGGCGCGGTCCTCGGGCGTTGTGCTGCATCGCCGCGCGGTGAGCGCGCTCATGGCCGCCCCGCTGCGGTACCTAACAGAAACCGACGCCGGCGTCATCGTCAATTACTTCTCGCAGGACATGAACCTCGTAGACACCGTCCTGCCCCAAGTTCTCATGAACAGCCTCGCGGGGGTCTTTACGGTCCTGGGGCAGTCCATCGTGTTCGCCATCGGGACGCCGTCGATCCTCTGCGCCTACCCCTTCCTCGCGGCGCTGCTGTACTTCCTCGCGAGGTTCTACCTCCGCGCCTCCCGCCAGCTCCGCCTCCTCGAGCTCGAGAACAAGGCGCCGCTGTGCGCGCACTTCGCGGACGCGGTCCGCGGCATCAGCTCGATCCGGGCGCTCGGGTGGGTCGCGGGGTACACGGCCGAGAACCACCGGCGCCTCGACGACTCGCAGAGGCCCCTGTACCTGCTGCTGGTCATGGGCCTGTGGCTCAGCCTCGTCCTCAAGCTCATCATCACGGGGCTCGCGGTGACCATGACGGCCCTGGCCGCGACGACGACGGCAACAGGAGCGGGCGGCAGAGGGGCCGCGGCAGGGTTCGTCGGCGCGGGGTTCGTCGCCATCATGTCGGCCGGCGATTGGCTCAACGCCATTGTGCAGTGCTGGGTCCAGCTCGAGATGAGCCTGGGGGCCGTGAAGAGGCTCAAGGAGTTTGGGGAGCGAGCAGTGGGGCGGAAGGGCCGCGCCGTCGGGGAGGACTGGAGACCGGACGAGAAGTGGCCGGAGAGGGGCGAGATTGTCATCGACGGTGTCGATGCCTCGTACGCGGAGGAGAGGTATACGGATCATCCCCCTGCGGAGGAGGGGGGTACGAGCAGCAGCGGCATGGCCCTTAGGGGGGTATCGGCGACGTTCGCCGCCGGCGAGAAGGTCGCCATCGTAGGACGGACTGGGTCTGGCAAGTCCTCACTCGTCCTCCTGCTGCTGCGGCTCCTCGATCCGACCGCTGAGACCGACAAAAACAAGAGCATCGCCATCGACGGGCTTCCGCTGAGGCGTATCGACCGCGCGACGCTGCGGCAGCGGATCATCGCCATGCCGCAGGACATGGCGCTCCTCGCGGCGGGCGAGACCTTCAAGGACGCTCTGGACCCGTACTCGCGGGCCACGGAGGACGAGTGCCGGGAGGCGCTGGAGGAAGTTGGCCTGCTGCCGGCGATTCAAGATGCTGGCGGGATCCGCGCGGTGATGGGACGGGACGCACTCAGTCAGGGACAGAAACAGCTGTTTAGTCTGGCTGTGACGGTTCTCCGTGCGCGGTTCCGCGAGAAGCATGGTGGTGAGGGTGGTGTGTTGTTGATGGATGAGATCACGGCGAATGTGGACCGGGACACTGAGAAGATCATTATGAGCGTGGTCAAGCGGGCGTTCGACAAGTACACGGTGGTTGCTGTGACGCACAGTCTGGAGTCTGTGGTGGGATTTGACAGGGTGCTTGTGATGGCCGACGGACGGATCGTCAAAGAGGGGACTCCAGCATTGTTGATCAGAGAGCAGGGCGATAACGGTCGGACGTGACGCATCAGATGGACGAGAAGCGTTCAGGAGGACGACGATAAACAATAGCTTTGCGACGCAGGGCGTGTGCTAGGTGTCAAGAGCACAGTGTATCAATACTGATGATCGATTGAAAACCACCCATTCATCCTGACCTGGAGCAGAGAGCCGGTAAAACGCTATGAGATGAGTTTGGCAAATGCAACAACATAAAGGAGCATGCATCCAGAAAATCAAGCCTTCCAACGCCAGTCATAACTTCGTGCGAAGCATAATGTAGCTCACAAGTCCGTTCCGCTGTTCGACCAAATAGAACGATGCCCCTTTGACCAATAAACGCCGACAGCTCGTAGCCATCAATAGTACAGATCGCGAGTACGCCGGCGTGACGAGCACCCTCCAGGAAGCAAATTAGCCGCGCGAACAAATCTGGCTGAAACGGCGGATTGACCTACAGTCGCATCTGTCCGTGGTGCACCCATCATTGTGAATGGTGCAGTAGCCGCCGCAGCAGCTCCGGCAGACCCGTTGAGTCTTCTCGATGCAGGAGAGGCACTGCAGCGGGAGGGTCAGCTTCAGATTCTCGTTCAACAGCTAGACTTGGACCGACGTACATTGATGCCGCATTCCCAGCAGCTGCGAGCCAGACGACACTGTGAGGTGAGAATCGTCAGCAAATTCCCCGACACGACCGGGCGACGAAGCGATGGCAATGACTTTGCAAAGGGAAAAAGGGCCCCAGCAGCGGTGATCTGCAAGCCAGTGGCCGGCAGGGGGGTAGAAACCTTGCATACAATTTGATCGACGTCGACGGGCAGAGGAAGGAGTAATCTGGACCACTCCGTGCGAGGAATTGTTCAGCTAGAGGAACTGTCGCCTTCCCACGTGGTCATCATCCTGCATTGGTGCTGGCCCCGGTCGAGCCCGCGGCTGGTGTGTTGGAATCGAGCCCGGCAGGCCTGTCGGCCTCGGGCAGCTCGCACACGACGCAAATTCCATCTCGTACCTTGTAGTACAGCCCATCATGGGAGTCCATCTGTCCCAGCGTATAGCACTTTTCGCACCACCATTTGGAGCAGTTCCAGCAATACCGGTCCCGCAGGCACTCTAGGCATCGGGCGATGAAGCGTTTTGGTGAGTTGTGGTTCGCGAACCCCTCTCGCAGCGACCGCGCCTCTGCACCACTCGGGCATTTGGCTGTCTTCACATTGGACGAGTGGATTGGGGGTGGCGCAAGTAAGGGGAAACGGCACGACTCATCGTCTGCGTCTGCGCCAGCGGAATCGCCCCAGACCGTCCAACCTTCGGGTGCTGATCCACAGCCGGCGCAACCGTCCACGGTATGCGTAGTGACGGCCCACTGCGCAGGTCCTTCAGTTTCATGAGCAGCAGAGATGTTCGCAGCCATGTCAATAGCCCCATACGCTGGTGAGTTTAGATGCCTAGGGCCTCGGCATAGAACGCCGTCGAACGATATGATACCGGCACAGGCCAGAACTGTCGAGGCCCACTCCTTGGAGATGGGGCGTGGCGTGATGATCCCTCGCCTGTCATACCAAGAGCAATTGTCCGAGTCCTCGTTCAATAATGCTGCCAGGGCTTTGTGCGACCGCTGGTTCCAGCCAGACTGGATAGACGCCTCGCTATGGGCAAGCGCCTTTGTATTCTCTGGCAATGCCGGCGGATCCCTTGCGCCAAAGATATATAGGCCCCTGAGTCGTGGTGTGCCTTCGGGTCGACTGGGGCGGACCGCCATCTGGAGAACTGCCCGGAGTTTTGGCTCGTTCAGGTTCTTGACCTCGCGTAGGGACAGGATCCGTACAGCAAAGGCAGGGTCGGTGATGATGTCGTATACGAGCTCAGTCGTCACAGATAGACCGTCGAGGATCAGGGTGGAGACATGGCGCAGCAAGTCACGTCGGCGCAGCGCAGAGAAGATGCCTCTCAAGGGACCGGCATAGAAGCTGTTGTCGCGACTCCAGGATCAGCATGCGCCCTTGCGGAAAAAAAAAAAAAAAAAAAAAAGGTATAAAGGGTTGTGCAAGGCGTACTCGTCCTCGGTGACATTCTCATCCAGCTGGACATTGCGCCAGGTATTACCCCCATTGTCCAAGGGCGCAATATCAAATTGTGCAGACTTCACTGGGCTGAGGTCGAGATGTCGTAGTGCGCCTGGGGTTTGGTATATGAGGTCTCGGAACGCGCGGGAGGTGGCCGCAAGACTCAGCGTGGCGGAGACAGGTAGGTAATCAACGGTATGGAAGAACAAGAGATGGTTTGAAAAAACAGATAAGAGCGTGGTCGTCTCGATCTCGTCAGGCAGAACATGCGAGCGACCGTAGTCGTCACCGGCGTAACCGTGACTGATGGCCATTCCCGAGCTGTATGCGCCGGGCTCGGTGACGTTGCGCGATCTTGGCAAGCAGCGATAAGGTGATCAGACACACTCTCTCACACAGAGAGAGGGATGAGGGCGCAGAACGTGTCAGATCGTTTGAATCACCCGTGCAAGAGGGGTGAGAGAGTGGACACTCGCAGACGCCAGTGTAGAGCGTCCGAAGAAAGATAAGGTCGTGGATAAGGGTAAATGATGGCTGTACTATTCCGGAGCCTTTATCTTTGTCAATGCAAGATGCGCGACGCATGCGCGACAGCGAGCGCAACGGCCCAACGAGAAGCGGTGAATGCAGATCGGCGAGATTGGCGACAGTGTTGCGTCTTGGCCTTGCTTGTGTGTCGTTCGACCCCCGAAGGTCGTCTACCTAATAGCACTTCCAAATTGGAAGAAAGTGTCGCCTCGTCCCACGCCGCCAGGCGGGAGGGCCGGGATGGTGGCGCGGGCGGGATGTCACCTCGAGGGCTTGGTCGTATGGGTGAGACGCCATCTGGTGTGACTTGACGGCCCCTCAACAGAGGCGGAAACATTCCCACAGGACGAGAGTTATTAGCACGGTTACTCTGCTTGGCAGGGCCGTAGCGGCTTGCGTTCGACTTGGCAGGCTGGCGGGTTGGCAACGCGCAAGAAATGTTGAGCTAAGCTGTAAGAGGGGCCTGGTCTTAGTCTTCTTGTTGGGCGCCGATCACCGGCGAATTCTTCTTTTGTTTCTGTCTTTTGTATATCGATGCGGCGGCCAAAGCAAAACCACCCATCCGAGACGGGCGAAGTACTGTAGCGATCTGAGCCGGATCACCGTGGCCCGCGTGGCTGGCTCCATCGGCGAGTCTACTGCGGTAATCTGGGCTGTCTGCCAACGCGGACGTCTTTCAAGGTGAATTTCGACGAGGACTGCCGCGGGCCCCTCCTTCTGCTGGCCTGCAAATTTGACACCCCCGACAGGTCCAGGTCTGGTCCAGGTCTGGATGCCGCGATGCTGCTGCGGGGAATCCTTGTGAGACAGCTGTAGCTTGCCGTGGCAGCGTGGCAGCTGTTGCACCCCGTTGGGCCCTGATGATCATTGTGGCGACTTAGACTGTCCTAGTCCACGGCGGGAATACAAACCTCAATCATTCCAAATCTGTAACCACCAAAGTAAAAGCAGTCTGTATTCCGTGGTCTGTCTGCGCAAGGGCAAATTGGAAGCGACGGGCCGTTGAACCTGCAGCATTCCGTGCCAGAGGGTGTGTTGCAGAAATGCAGGAAGCAATACCAAAGGGTCAGGCGTGCAACAAAACGTTGGCCTGTTGATCTTCGTTGTGTGATCATTCTAGACCCCTGAAGAATGGCAAGTTCAAGTCGAGGCAGACATGAAATGGCTGTTGACACGGAGGAGAGAGCAGCAGCTGACGGAAAGCTGCTGGCCAGCCAGTGCCAGCTGTTGGAAGAGATCCCTGCAAATATCCCTGGTCAGTTACAGACCGGGATCTAGCTTCCCAGCTTCCCTACCCGTAGACATCAGCGGCAGTCGAATCTGCCTGCCCGCTTCGAGGGCGATGACGATTATGCTTTGCCGCCTAGCATGTGCTTGCGCCTGCGCGTGCTGGCTTCTCCGTCGACTATTCCATGGAATTTCACAGAAATGTCCATCAATCGCTGACTGATACACGAAATACCTTCACCGCCATCACCACGAATTGCCACAACCTTTTTCGCTCTCCATGATCTAGGGTCACTGTTTGTTCTTTGGAATACAAGACCTTGACCATGATAATAATCCGTCTTCGAAACTAAATGTTCCCGACCTCTCGCCGCGTCTCGACTGACCCCAAACCTAGACCTCGAGGCACACCCTCCTCCTTCAACACACAACCACCTACTGTACCATGGCAGATCAGCCTATTGCCCTGAGGTGGTCGGCCTCTTATGCCGTCCTTCCGTCCTCCGATCGCGCTGCCAGAGGTCTCGAAGGTGACAAGATCCGTCTGCCGCAGTCAGCCCTCGAGAACCTCCTCTCCGAGTCTACCAAGCAGATGACCAACCTTGGCTCTGCCTATGATCCATCGAACCCATATATCCGCTCCGCCCGACCCGAATACTCCGACTCTCTAGCTGGCTTCACTGGCCAATTACCAAATCCTCTCATGTTTCGGCTAGTCAACCCCTCGAATGGGAACACGGTCTACGCAGGAATACGAGAATTTTCGGCGGAAGAAGGTGATATAGCATTGAGCCCGTATCTCGTCGAGGCCCTCGATATCAAAGAGACCACAGTTGGGGAAAATGGCCACACAGAAGGAGACACGGCCGATACAACTGGCACGAACGGGTTCTCGGACCGACCACAGATAAGAGTCGAGGCAAAGACATTACCAAAAGGCACCTACGTTAGATTACGGCCGCTCGAGGCCGGATACAACCCCGATGACTGGAAGGCTCTGTTGGAACGACATATGCGCGGCGCGTTCACGACGTTGACCAAGAATGCGGTGTTGTCGGTCCGCGGCGTCAAGGGCGAGACCTTCCAATTCCTGGTCGACAAATTCGAGCCCGAGGGCGATGGCATATGTGTCGTGGACACCGACTTACAAGTGGACATCGAAGCTCTGAACGAAGAGCAGGCGCGGGAGACGGTGCGGCAGATAATGGCCAAGGCGCAGCGAGCGCCCGGGACTGCTGATGGAAGCTCGGTCGGCGGTCCCATCAATATATGGAAGCCCGTACAGGCACAGGTGGTTGAAGGAGACTACGTCGACTTCGAACTCGACTCATGGGATAAACGTCGGGATTTGGAGATAGAGTTGAGCGGTATCCAGGACGGTGACGAGCTGGATCTGTTCGTCAGTCCTCAGTCCAACCGCTACCGAGTCCCACCTCGCGACTCAGAACATATCTTTGGAGATTTTTCGACACCGATACAAGGGAGCAAGAAAATTGTCCTCTCTTCACGGAACGCCGAGCTGGATGGTGCTGATGGCCTGCGGATATCAATACACGGTTACTCTACGACCGACGAAGCTCCTGGCACATCACGACCACGGCCATTCATATTACGAGCCAGAGCCGCCCCAGATGACGAGGGGCCAGGCGCGGCAGATGGTGTGGATGACCACCCGGCTGATGAAGAACAGTGCAAAACCTGTCTTCAATGGATACCTAAGCGGACCATGATGCTGCACGAGAACTTTTGTCTACGCAACAACATCGCCTGCCCGCACTGCAAAAATGTCTTTCAAAAGCGCTCCTTGGAGTGGCAGAACCACTGGCACTGCGACTTCGACGACGGTAGCTTCGGTAGCAGCGCTGAGAGTAAAACCAAACACGACACCACCTTCCACACACCACACGCATGTCCGAGCTGCGGACCCGAGCAGACATTCCCCTCCCTCCCGCTCCTCGCCCGCCACCGCACAACCGTGTGCCCTTCCAAGCTCATTCTCTGCCAATTCTGCCATCTCGAAGTACCGCAAGAAGGCGACCCGACGGATCCAGCCTCCGAGGCCGAGACGGCTATCACAGGGTTGACGCCGCACGAGCGTGTTGACGGCACACGTACGACGGACTGCCACCTGTGTAACAAGATCATCCGCCTGCGCGACATGCCCGCGCACATGGCGAATCACGAGCTCGACAAGAAGTACCGCGATGCACCCGCGATATGCCGCGATAGTCTGTGCGGCCGGACGCTGTACGGAGTCGGCGCACGAGGGCAGGTCGGTGCGGGACTGCGTATGGGCCAGGGCCCGGGTAACGACCTGGGACTGTGTTCCATCTGCTTCTCGCCGCTGTACGCGTCCATGCACGATCCGGAGGGCAAGGCGCTCCGCCGGCGCATCGAGCGGCGGTATCTGACGCAGCTCATGACGGGGTGCGGTAAGGCCTGGTGTGCAAACGCGTGGTGCAAGACGGGCCGGAAGAACATCGGGCTGGAGCCCAAGGGGACGGGCGCCGCGGGGCTGATGGCCGAGGTGAAGCCGCTCGTCGCGGACGTCGACGACAGGGGGAAGCGAATGTATTTCTGTGTTGATGAGGGCGGGCAGAAGAGAAGAATGGTCGCGGACGTGCTCGCTGCCGAGGGCGTGTGGGAGCTCGAGTGGTGCGTAGCGGCTTCTGAGGCGGAGGGGCCCAAGCTGGAGCGAGCAAGGGAGTGGTTGATGAACTGGGCGCCCGCCAAGGGTGCGGCGTGAGAGTCTACTGCTCTATGGTTGGGAGGCGTAAATGAGATGATACCCGGGGATTTCAATGAAGCAGACGAGTTCTAATCTATCCCATCTAATCCACGTCTCGAATAGATTACGCAAGAGTACTACACAAGTATGAGGCGTGTCCATAATGTCTCCTGCGTTCAGAAGATATTGTCTATGTTGGCAATTTCAAACGCTTGATTTGAATCGCACCTGACATTGACTGGCATTGAAACTTTCTCAAAAGCTGCTTGGAACCCGCTTTGGCCAGAGTTCAGAGGCTATTGTCATATACAAAACGCTTCAGCCCGTAGGCCGCTACGGATCGAGGGGGAAGCTTGCAAGCATATAGCAAAGTTACGGCTTAGGCACCTTGTAAGAGAGAGACAGGTACATATTTAATAGAAAGTTCAGTCTGGAGTCGCGCCGTCAACTGCTGTAGAGACCGTCTCAACTATCGTACATAACCACACGTCTTCAACTATCGACAGATGTCCTTCCCATCTGAGATCCTGCCCTGTGCCATCCTCGGACAAAAGAACTTTAGTGCTTGTCCTTCTGTTAAGTAGACTTGTTAGCAACTATCTTGACAAGGATTTTCAGAGGACTGTGAAGCTCCAACATACGCAGCAGGCACAGTCGGTACCGCAGTTGGTGCATGTGCAGGTGGTGCAGCCACACTGAGCAGGAGCCATTTTGATTGTTGGAAGCTTTTAAGTTTGCTTGAAGAAATTGTAAGAGCAGAGCCAAGTAGTAGGGATAGTCTGAACCTGTTGGAAGGTGTAGAAGGGCGATTCTCCACTGTTCCCACATGATGGAGAGGGAAAAGCGACCAGTGCCTTCTTATACGTCTCTCACCATCCACCAATGGACCCCCGCAGGACTCGGTTCTCGGAAGCCTGCCCTATCGGGTCTGGGTCCTTCCTTGGCCCACGACACCACGACGTGCGGGCATGAAACCGTCCTAGACATTTAGACTGGGTGGGGTTGAGGAGGAAGGGGGGGCCCAGATGCCTTGTGGTGTATGACGATTGGGTCGTGACCAGACCCTCCTCGGTCACTCGCCATGGGCGGCTTGCTTGGAGGAGTCCATGTGGAGAGAGAGAGGCGATGAAGAAATGCCGTGTCGATGCGCGGCTTGCCGCCCTCTGCAAGCGTCATCTTGACCCACAACGGCTTTATCACGGCGATCGTCTTCGGTGGGAGGGGTGGGACGGATTTACCTCACCGCTTCGACAATTGGATGATGGGAATGGACGGGACTCCTTAGCTGCGTTCGACTATAGATACAGAAGCGAGTGGCTTGGGCTAGAGGTTGACCGCTAGAGAGGTTCTCGTGTCTAGAGCCGGGCGGTGCTGGCGTGTGGATTCTGTTTGCAGCATACAGTCGTTGCCGACTAGCAAGACGCAAGCAAGCCACGTCTTCACTGGTCAACGGCGAGTTAGTTTCAACGTCCTTTGATGCATAGACCAGCACGGCAGTTATTGCACATTGCCGCTATACATGAGCATGTCAACATGGATCGTGAAGCGCACGCCGCATGCAAACTGATGACGACAGAGGGGAATATGGTGCTCGATGTGGGGACGCACGGGCCGTTGCGGAGCCTGCTGCAGGATCGACCAGGGTCTTCAGCCGCAAAGACAGGGTTTCTCCAGGTTCGAAAAACCCTTGTGAAGCTTTCCCCAAAAATTTGTTCCCGCTGTCGCAAGACAACAACAACAACAACCTTCTCTCAGCCCAACAACGCACGCGGAGATGGCGCCGCGACGCTCCAAGCCCGCCCCTCCCCCGCCGCCCTCCCGCACCCTCGTCCTCGACAACGGCGCCGACACCCTCAAGGCAGGCTTCGTGGCGTCCGGCTCGACCCAGGAGCAGGAGCCGCCGCGCGTGGTCCCCAACTGCATCGCGCGCGACCGCGCGCGCAAGACCTACGTCGGGTCCGACCTGTCCAGGTGCAAGGACTTTGGCGAGATCGCCTTCCGGAGGCCGGTCGAGAGGGGCTACATCGTCAACTGGGAGGCGCAAAAGGAGGTCTGGGACCACGAGTTCTTCGGCAAGGACGCGCCCCAGAGGTGCGACCCGGCCGAGACGAGGCTGGTCTTGACCGAGCAGCCCAATGCGCTGCCTGCGCTGCAGACGAATTGTGACCAGATGGTGTTCGAGGAGTATGGCTTTGCGAGTTATTATAGAGGCCTGGGTATGACATCGCCCCTCCAAAGAGAGACGGAGGAAGCAGACTGCTAATATCTGCCAGCGCCTACATTCAGCGCATACGATGACATCCAGATGACGTTTCGAACTAAGGGGCACGACACTGCTTCTGCGCAGCTGCCTGTTGAGCTCATGCTCCTCATCGACTCAGGCTACTCGTTTACGACAATCACACCCATCTTCCAAGGTCGTCCGTTGCAATCCGCCATCCGCAGACTCGAGGTTGGCGGCAAACTCCTAACAAACTACCTCACGCGTCTCCTCTCGTTACGACATTACGACATGCGCAACGACACATACATCGTCAACGAAATAAAAGAAAAGACCTGCTACGTCTCACTCGACTTCAAAGGTGACCTCGAAAAGACCTGGAAAGGCACGCGCGGTGAGAGGAGAGAACCCTACCTGACCGGCGCGGGCATCGCGAAGGACTACGTCCTCCCGGACTTCCACGCGCGCTCCGAGGGCATCGTCCGCGACTACGACGCCAAGTCCACCGCCAAGCAGCGCAAGCTCGCGGCGGCCACCTCGGGCGAGGACATCCTCACCCTGCGCAACGAGCGCTTCGCCATCCCCGAGATCCTCTTCAACCCGACCGACATCGGGATGCCCACCCCCGGCCTGCCGGACCTGGTGCACCAGAGCCTGCAGGCGCTGCCCGTCGGCCTGTGGCCGGGCCTGCTGGCAAACGTCCTCGTCGTGGGCGGCAACACGCAGTTCGACGGATTCATCCCGCGGCTGCAGAAGGAGATTGTCGCGCGGGTGCCCGAGGAGTGCACGGTCCGGGTCGCTAGGCCCGCGAACCCGGTCTGTGCTACCTGGCGAGGCGCCGCGAACTTTGCGCGCCATGAGCACGTGGAGAGGTTGGCCGTCACCAAGCAAGAGTACGAGGAGCATGGCGCCGCGTGGGTCGCGCGGAAGTTTGCCGCGGGCTTGGGGGTCGATTGAGGCGGGGCACCACCAAGACGAGGATATGGCAAGCCCTTGCTGATTGGCCGGCTATGCCGTTGACGAACGAAAATGCCGCTTATGATACCCCCCAATAGAGTATGCATTGCTCTTTTTTTGTCTACCTTGTGCGACAAAACAAAGAGGTGCTCTCGGCTTGGCGCCGGGCACTTCAACGGGAGACGGCAACAACATCTGCCCTAGCTTTTTTTGCAGGTTGATAGCTTACCGCCGGATGTGGGACTCTCCCTGCACTTCAGGCTTGCCGACCACAGCAAGCATTGGGCAGTATCGCTGCTGCATGTCCGCCCGACGACACAAGCTGGAGAGCTGGGCTGTCCCGATGCCTCCGATGCCTTCCAGGATCCACCCGTTGCGCACGATTCGTCGCGCACGATTCATCCGGCCCAACGAGCTTGAGCAACTGACGAAAGCAGGCTCAAAGGAGAACGCCGGCGGCTTGGTGTGTCAAGTTGTCAGTCGGGTGAGAATGGCGACAAAGGCAGCTATGCCGCTGATAAACACCAAGCACCGCTGAACAAGAGGCGCTTAATGAGGACGGCATGATGAACCAATAGAAGAACCGCCGGCCTCGAATGCCGAGTTGTCCCGCGGGACAAGACTGAGGATAAAGACCACTCTGCCGCTTGGAGAGCAGCGGTCTCGGCCATGTACTTATGTGTATGTGCATTTCATTGGTGCCATATTAACTGCACCCTCACCTGCTACTTACTTATCAGCACGGTACTCGAGTGGGACATCGTTGGTGTCATCATGAACACACAATGCTCTTCATAGCGGCCAGGAAATGTTAAATCAATTGTCCAGGCACATAGGTATTGTGTTATGTTGAAAGAGTCTATCTTCCTCATGTGGCTTGCGGCCGTTAAATGTGAAGAGTTGGCCGTCATGAAGCCGTCGTTCAATCATCACTCCATCTGCATCTCGCTCCAAAGGCTCGAGAGGGAATCGAGACTATATTGGACTCTGCAGTGCAGACCAGTCTGTTGTTTCTCTTTTCTCTTTCTTTGCTTCTTTGGTCACGCATCCTGAACTGGTCCCTCTGCGCAAGGCATACCCTCCTACCAAGGCTAGTTCGTCTTGGGGTTGTCCTCCTTGACGTTTGACAATGTTCACCGCCATGGGATCCGCTATGGGACTTGATGATGAGGCTGTGCCTCCACACAGAGCGCTGGAGTTTGGCGAAGCGGATCCCCCACAGGCAAGCACGCATGTTCCTCGACCCCTATCCCCATCATCAATCACCGGTGACTTATCCAATCATTCCGAACCTGAACTCGTTACACCGCACGACAGTGATAATGAGGGCTCGCCAAGTTCATTCCAATTCATAGGCTCGCCTGAGTCCTTCTTGGCAGATGGATCCTCCCGATTCCCGATAGGTGAGCAACAACCCTGGAATGGAGCTCGTGACCCCTCTGGTGACTGGGCCATTCTGCTAATCGACCGCTATCTCAACAAGTACCTTTTTGTCCGGGACGTAGCAAGTGGAATGCAAGGTTTTACACAGCTCTGCCAGCACTTCGACAGCGGCGAGCTTGTAGTTCGAAAACGCCGCCACCTGCCCATTCCTTTAGGCAAAGCCGTTCGCCGCGACCGAGAGTGTCGCATTGCAGCTACTATCGACCACCGTCTGGACGACGTTGTCATCGCTACCCACAGACACCGCTTCGCTAAGCTCATCTCGGACGGGACACTCCATGATGGCAGCACTGGCCGCTTTTTCTTCCGCGAGTCTTTTTGGAACTTCTATGACGGGGGTGGAAACTTGACGGACTTATTCACGTTCATTTTCAGACAAGGACTCCAACCACACGCTCTTGTTCTCAACCTGTTGCACCAAGTCCTGCAATCGTTGATGTGGATGAACAACGGCCACATGTACCATCTCGACTGCCACGCACAAAACGTCTTTCTCCACTGGGTCAATCTGTCACTCGTCGCGGTAATTGGGGACTTTGGGTTCTCTCGACGCGGTGTTCCGGGTTCTCCTCCATTCAACGCCCCGCATCTTTGGGCTCCCGGATCGACTCTCACCAAAGCGGAGCTGGACTGTCTATCGTCGCCCCCCGGTGACTTTTCTATATCCGACCCCACGGCACCTCTGCCCCGCGACTATGTCAAGTTCATCATGGGCGCGCAAGCTCTGGTTCAGATGGCCTTTGATGAAGACAATCCAAAGAACAAGCTGCTCCACGACACGATCGAGGACCTGGCGGCCGTCGGAATACGCGAGCGCCGGAACGACCAGCTCCCGGAGAACCAACGCCCCTTTCGTACCGACATAGCCGACTGGATCGCGGCCTTCAAGACCGCGGAGGAGCACTACCTGTCTCAGGGTGGCGCCGCCGACAACGAGGCCGCTCTGCGCGCCTGGCGCGAACGGACGGCCCACACGGAGACCGAACGCCCCCGGTTCTTCCTCACGAAAGAGGCTGGCCGGAACGCCGCGCACGATGCACTCCATGACAAAGGTCCCTACACGATCATCAACGTCACTAACCCACACTCTATCAGGGCTGGTATGAAGAGACTAGTTGCTGCTCGGCACGGACGTGCCCCCCGGCTTTTTGATGGTAATTCGACCTCTGATGATGAGGACCAGGAGGGAGGGGACGGGAACGATAACAGTGGTGACGGACGCAGTGACAACAGCTCTCCCACCGATTACGATTCCCCTGTTTCTGATGAGGACTGGTCTAGCGCTCAACCAAATGGGTGGGACCAACCTCCCCCCAATAACAACAACACCTACAACACTGCGCCTGCCGATCAAGATGGCTCTCATGGGACTGGACCAAGTAGTTCCACGGCCTCTTCAAGCGAAGATGGCCAGAATTCCTACACCAAGCCTGCTGAACAGGGCGCCTCTTCGGAGAGCAGCACAAGTGTGCCTTCATTCAACGAGGACAAGGACGAGAGGCAGATCACCCAAGAGCGTCTCCCATCCTCTACCACACAGCAGCAACACACAGCCTCTTTCATCCCACCCACATCCTCTTTCATCCCGTGCCCCCTCGGCATGGAAGAGGCCGCCCTCTTCCTGGCTGGAGCCTCCGGCGCGGAGGAGAAGGTCGTTCAGGCGCGCGACCAGGCCGCCAAGGCCCACTCGCGCATGCAGGATCTGATCCGCCGGCGCGCCCCGCGGGTGAACGTGCCCCTGCGCCACGCCGACGAAGAGACCCTGCAGATCCAGCAGCTGCGACAGCAGATTGCGAGGGCGGAGAGGCTCCGGAAGAGCGGATTGCTGGGAAGCATTCGGTGCAGATTTGTATAACCTTTTCATCCTTGCACTGCTGCATATCTCTTTCCGTTTTCTCTCATATAAGTATACATCTTCCTGAGCTGGTTCTCAAGGTAAGTCAATAAAAGCATCTCCCTTGGTAGACTCAGAGCAAGTGCCCCCAAGTATTTTCTTAGTGATTATTTGAATGTATTGCTTTTGCAACAAGGTTAATATTTGTATAGATATCCGTCTCAGTCCTGGCGAGATGCCAGCAGCTCGCAGCATCGGCCCATTAGCCCGGAAGAATCAACCATGACCTCCTACATGGTGTTAGCTTCTGAAGACGATGGCGCTCGATGGATTGTAGCTAACCGCAAGTTTGACTCCCTAGGATACGCCTCCAAGTGTATCAAGTCCGTGGCACACTCGCTACTTGTTTTCGTGCGATCACCACTGGCTGCTGCTGACGCCGCCGCCCTGCCCTCCTTGCGTCTTCTCATCAATATGCACAGGGGCCGTATGGCGGCGGGCATGGCGACGCAGATCATGACGACCATCAGCTCCGCGATGCCCCACACGAGGTACGCCAGCTTCTTCTCGTACAGGCTCGCGAGGTGGAGCATAGATCTGAACTGGGTGTAGACTTTGCCAAAGGCGCACAGTCCAGCGCTGGAGGAAAAAAATCGACCACCGTTAGTAACCAGAGGCGTCGAGCAGCCGATATGAATATTGATGGGGAGCACGCGAACTTACAAGATTCCCATGCTCAGGCAGAGGCAGACCTGCAATTTGTCACGACGCGATAGCTTCGTATGAGGCCAGATTATGACCCACGGTATGATGGCCAAGATGAAGTCATAGACGCCGCCGTATACTAGACGTTGTGAGTAAAATTGGCAGCCAAGCATCGGGCCGGAGAGTGACCTACATCCGTGTAACGTGGCCAAAGGGAAGACGTCGATGCACACCCGTGTGTAGAATAACTTGGGATCCCACAAGCTTGACACGGGCTTGCACTGAAGCATTCCCATAATGATATTGATGATGCTCAGGACAATCAGAAGGCCCATGAGCGTCTGCAGCAGAATCCTCTGCCAGCGCTCGAGGGCTAGATCTAGGAGCAAGAGGCCCATAGAGATCTTGGCCAGCGTCAGACCCACGACGATTATGTATTGCGCCGCAACGACATAAATTTGGATCTGAGAAAAGTTCGGGACGCTGTAGTCGTACCACCCGGGTGTGTACAGCCCCATGTTAACCGCAAGTTGAAACAGAACGGCTGCAGTGACGGCGAGGATCTTTGTACGGTCTCTCGGTTAGTATGTCTGCTCGAGCGACCGAGCTAGATCAGAGTAAGACTTACACCAGCCCATAGAAAACAATGATCGTCTAGTGCGAACTTGCGAACGACAAAGATACGAACAGTAAGGCGCAAGAAGACACAGAGAATCAGAATTATCGTGTTGGCCCACATTAATCGCATGCCCAATAGTGTCGACCACGAGGTGTCGCCATTTTCGATCGCCATCTCGGACGCCCACAGACAACGGCGTAGTGAAAGCTATCGGCCAGAGATAGCAGACCAGGGCTCAACAATTGGACCAAGGAACTGAAAACGAGGGACGGCAACGATGAAGATGCACAGATGTCTGTGGTTTGATGAACCAGGTAAGCAGTACCTAGGTAGTTTAATGCTGGACACAGCTGTGAGCCGCTCCGAGCCGGAAAGGGTTTTGATGACAAGGGGCATCCGGCACGTTTTCAGTCGTCGTCACTCCGAAGACCCGGCAGCCAACTTCGGGAGAGACCTGAAGAGATGCGATGATCCATATCTTTTGGCTATCCTCCGAGGCTGGCTCCTTGCCGCCAAGGGACGCTGACTACGGGATTGAGCGCTCAGACCTGAGTCCGACTCGAGGGGACCACGCGATCATCGCCCGGGTCCCCAGACCATTGCCCGACATATGGGTACTTTGTGGCTGTAAAGGAGTTGCATACCCCACACTTGCAAGGCTGAGGATGTTCGCAGGGGAGTGGAGCAGTGGGCCTAGCAGACCAAGGCCCAAACCAAGGCCGATTTTGCAAAGTACTCTCGTATAGTAGGGAAGATAGATCACGGCCGTACCCACAAGCTGCTCGCTCTCGATTTCATTGTCGTTTCTGGTCTGAGTCGAGACAACTGAATGTTTCTCGAATCCCAAGTTGACTGGCCCATCGGATTACAGAACGAGAGATTACAGAACGAGACATGCCGGTTCCTTTTGTTTGCTGTCATCCTCAAACATGGACAAGACAAGCAGTGGACGGATCTTTTGTGCATCACTAAATGTCTTGGTAATTGTATCTACTCAATTTGAGCATGACACGGGACTGAGTAGCTATGTAGGTATTTGGGAGCACCATGCGTTTAGATGGGCTGGATCGGAAATTTAAGGGCGATGGCACGCGGATACGAAGGAGAATTCACGCGATTCAGGCCAAGCCGTCAATTGGCGGAGCGCAACAGATTTCAGGATTACATATATTGTTCCTACATGATTACAAGGCTTTTTTGATTTGTTGCTATTCTTTGCTCTGGCGGCCTTCGACTCGTTCCTTGCATCTGGCTAATACTCCCGGGTCTGAACGCCCGGACGAACGCAGTCGCGAGAATCAAGAGCGCTCTGGGATGATCCTTGCTGGGGGTAAAGAAATGCCCGAGACATACCACGACTGCATCGGCCGCAGCCACAACGATGGGAAGGACGAACTTGCAAGCTCGAGCTTACTATGACTGAAACAACTGCTCTAGGTCGAATCAAGCGATGACAGGTTTCTCTCTGACGCTGGGGATTATATACCGGTGGGCAGAGGTTTGAAACAAGTCGGAAATTAGTCATGATAAAAGTGGACTGTGAAAGGTGGCTGATGAGCTCAGGGCAGTTCAGATACTCCGTCCCTACCTACCCCTTTGCCTCGGGACCTTTCCCACCCGTGGATGTTCTCCGGTAGGAGACTTACCAATTATACCAGCGAAGCCCCTTCCCTAAGATCGTGGGCATCCCTGCCAAATAGACTCCTGTTGATAGTATTGCAAGATAGTTGCTTTGCCATGCCCACCTCTGCAATGTGTTGTGTTGCCTTGGCCCTTCGAGGCCCCCACCCCGCCCAGCGGTCTGGTTCCCCGCCAGTGCACAATCACCCTTGCGATCTGATATTCCCAAGAGTCTAAGCAGCGCCGTCCTGAGTCACATGACTGATCAATGATTCCAATCAGTCACCAGGTCGTAATCAGATTCACACTCAAGTCATTGAGCTCTTTCTTTTGAACCCTTTAGAGAGGATGTGTGTGTGTGTGTGTGTGTGAGCCAGAAAGAGAGAACGGAGAAAATAAAAAGAGGGGGGGGGGGGGACAGAGACACAGCCTGAGGTGAGGTGAAAAGCTACCAAGGTACAATAAACCACTCCCAACATTAAGTGAAGTCCCTTTTTGCCCACTGTAGGAACGGCTTCAGCCTCGACTCCTATTCTGCATGTCCCTATATACAGTCATGCGTGCCCATCGATGACCTCACTCACGTCTTTCTAGTCTACTTGATTACGTATTGAGTGCAAGTCATGTACTCACAATCCGGTCATGTGTGTGCACAGCAGAAATGACACAGTCGCTACATCAGGTACGTTTCTTCTAATGAGAGTCCAAATGCGCTCATGATTCGTGCTGTCTCGTCCTGAGATATGTTTGAGGAGTCCGGTCCGACAGTGGTGCCAGGTTTCAGCGACCTGAGAACATCACCGCCAATTAGGCTACCCAAACGACTGTGCAGAGGAACACTCAATGATCTTTTTAATTTCAAGTTCCAGATTGAGTCTACTGGCAGGATCAGTATATGTATCTGAAGCCTTGAACGCCCTCAATGACCCGCTTCCCATTTTCGGCCCGTTGATTCGCCGTCCAAAACAGCCATCCGCAAGCCATCACGACCGCGATGACCAGAACGTGACTGCCAATGCTGATCCAGATCGCGGTGGGATACCACGGCGCCTCAGACGCTCTGAAGATGTAAGATCCTGCGATCCCCCCCAGCGCGTTGCACCCGCTCACAGCCGCGGCGACCGTCGCCCGCTTCCACTGGCCCGTCACGTTGTTCATCTGCCACGCGTTCATCGCAGCCCAGTTCGAGACGTAGGCTCCCGTGGCGAACATGACGCCGACGTAGCGCACGGCGACGTTGCTCGGGAACCCCAACATCGACATGCCCGCGATCAGACACAAGGCGTTGAAGATGATGATGGGTCCGCGCAGGCTGAAACGGTCGGCAAGGATTGAAGTGATGATGACGGGGATCACGGCATAGTAGTACGGCGGCGCGTACAGCAGGATCGAGTCGGCCGAGGTGAATCCCATACCCTCCAGGATCGTAGGGATGAAGTATGACAGTGCTGTAGACACCACATTCTGCAGGAAGAAGAGGAGGCCGAAAGCGTAGAGCTTGATGTCTAGGAACGGCCTCAGCACAGCTGGCCAGTTGAAAGTCTCGGGAGGTCCAGCATCTTTGCGGTCCTCGTCGATCGCAATCAGGACCTGGTCTGCTTCGTCTCTCGTCAGGAACCAGAATGTCCTGGTGGCATTCTCGGGGAAGTCAGGAATCCAGAGGAAGGTCAGTACGCCCAAGAACATTGTGATGGCGCCCTGGACGACGAACATCCATTGCCATCCGCGCAGACCGTGGGATTGATCTAGCAGATCGAGGCCGTAGTTGACAATACTGCCAGTTGCTACCACGATCACCTGCCCGGACTGCAGGTACGCGAACCGCAGCTGCTGTTCCTTGCGAGTGTACCTGACAGCTGTCAGCAATGAATATCGTCTTCCAGCGATCGGGGACGACTCACCACGCCGAGATGAGATACGCCAAGCCGGGGTAGACTACAGCAATTCCTGGTTAGTATTTTGCACTTCAACAGTTTCGGGAGGTGTCTTTGGAGATGTCTTGGGAGGTGTCTCACGAGGGAAAAGAATCACAAAGAGATTTTTGCCTCATAAGACACCCCACAAGACACCTCACAAGACAAAATGTTGGGAAATTTTGGGTGTGAAGTAGTGACTTACTACCAGACATGGCCAGGCCCATCAGGAATCTCAATGCGATCATCTGCCTCCAGTCTGCAACGTAGGCCATGCACAGCGTTATGAGACCAAACAGAACCGTGGTGGACGTGAAGAAGATGGGAGGTCCGACAAGGCGCATGGCGATGGTAGCCGGCAGCTTGAAGACGACCTGTGCCACAACCACGATCCAGATAGCCGTCGAGTATCGATCGCCGGTCAAGCCGATGTCTGTTGGCATGGAGGTCGCAGATGCCGAAGACATGATTCCAGAGTCGATAAGGTCCAGGGCGCACAGCAGACCCGCGATGGTGCAGAGACGCAGGTCGATCTTGCGGACTATGCGTCTGTCCAGTCCTCCGAGTGCGGTACTCACGGGCTCGTCGCCGTCCGATGCCGCGTTGGACCCGGAGACGGTCGGAGGTTGAGAGTCCGCGCCGGTGCCGTCGTCAGGATCCCTTGCAATGGTCGCCGCAAGGGCTCGATTGCCGGCCTTGACATCCATGACGAATTGATGTCAGGATCGTTTCCAAGGTTGTCTTGGGCGCGTTCGGCAACAAGTTCCAGGTGCCCAAGGAACAGAAGGTGGTCCCGCATGGGCGTTTATTAAAAGTTATGGCAGTATGTGTATCGTGGCTGGGTAATGATTCAACTGGAAGTTCACCCTCGTAAGCGGTGGATCTCGGACGGGAAAATGCAGGTGGTTTGTAATGAAGCTCGATAAGCTGCAAGCACAGAGTCTTTAGCGCTCTGGAGCTCCTTAGGTCGTATTCCGCATGGGGCGAGCCGGAGTTGAAGCGGGGACGTCGTTGATATACCGCCCATTTTCGACGGTCTTCCGGGGGGCTTGTAATCGGCGCCACGCGCTGGTCGGGGCAAACAATCGGTTAATGCTACGCTATCATGACAATCTACTCGCTGGCTGGCGTGGTTTCTCGTTACTCATACACATGTTCTCACTCAAAATGATCCAAGCGTTGCGAAAGCTCAGTGAGCAAGGGACGACACAGGCTGTTGTGATGCGAGAGCACGTCACATGCGAGAGCCCGTCAAATGGTCACATTCACCCGGATATTGAGAAACATGATCAAGTATTTTGGTACTTGGGTACGGTATGTACCTAATTAGCGATGCTACCTACGTAGTAGGTTCAGCCCAGGGCAGAAGGCCGAACTCTTTGTTATCATCACACATTCACCAACAGAATGTCTCATAACAAGAGGAAGTTGGACTTTTGGGCCTCCGGCCAATCTTTGAGTATCAGCATTACGCATGCTACTCTCCCCATCTCCAGGGCTGACAGCCCTACCTTTGTTGCGCCAAGCGACGCCTAGGCCTTGCCTTTTCTTCTTCTCGATAGCGACTATTTCCAAAATTCAGGACCGATGTGTGCAGACCAACGGGCCCTCGATGCTGGTTGTCAGTTCCTTTGGACCGTGCCAGGCACCAGGAAAAGAAACTGCATGGAGATGGAGGTCTAGGTACGGCTGAAACAGACATACCTACCTAGGTAGGTACACCCGTCGAGCATCCCCAGGTAGTTCTATCTTTGCATTTCTATCTTTTCACCATCCTCTACCATTCAAAGAGTGAAGACGAGGACGTCCTCGACGTCAAGAAGCCTGAACTATTTCATGGACAATCTCTGCTGAAGCTGAGGATTTAGATGTTCCAACTTCAACTTGAAGAGAGTTTTCCTCGAGAGTGGTCTTCCATTCGTGGTCCAATCAGTCCGTCATCTCGCGGCCATAAGACCTCGGGGGTTTGCAAACCTGGCCAATGCAGTTGGGCACGAATAAATGTCAATTGCCGAGGTCTTCGTTGACATGTTTGCATTTGAAGACCGGCCCGCCCAATTGATCCTCTATCCTCTCGTCTGATCGCGGGAGCTGCTGGGCTGAGCTTCATCGTGGTTCACAGCAGATGACAGTGCCCAGGTGGTGCAAATTCGGTCACGCGGATTTAACATGTAATTGAGCAGTAATTACAGACACACCCCTACACTGCGCGTCGGCGCTGAAGGTCTTAGTTCAGCAAGCGGACTATCTATTCTGATAATTTCGCACCTAATTCCCGGTTTTTTAGGTCTTAGGAGGGTGTCTGATGAGGTATCTTAGAAGGGTCTTATAAGGGGACAAGGACAATGGCTCGTTGTTTTCAGTCTTAAGGCTAAGACTTTTTTTCCTTTAAGGGTTTTATATAGCAGCTTTGCAATAAAGCTGTTTAAAAGAATGTTAATATTGCCTAGAAAACCCTTTAATTAAATTGTAAAGCAATTATATGCCTATTTATAATATATTGCAAAAGAGATATATATATTTCAATAGGAGCAATGCCTTTTGACAAAAACGTCTACATTTACATCTATATTTATATCCATATTCTAACTATAGGTTAATTATACACATATACGCCTCTCTCCCTTACGCCTACTTTAGCCATAAACTATTATTAAAATAAATAGCCAATAGCACTAATGCTAAAAGCAGCTAGCTAACGGCAATCCTTATAGCAAGCTATTTACTTGCTTTAATAACCTTAAAAAGCATATTAAATTACAGCATTAAAAAAAGGTTGCTTAATAAAAAAACCCGCTGCTATAGACTGCTTATAGTCTTTCTCCTATAAAAATAACAGCTTTTCTTAGTTACTCTTCTTTACTTAGTTACTCTTTTTTAGCTAAATAGCTAAACTTTATTTATATACTTAAACTGCAATATTAATATATATAACAGCTTAGAAATCTTTTATCTTTTACATTATAAAGCCTTTTTATCTAAATGCCTATTACTTTTATTAAAAATGCTAAAGCATAATATAAACTTAATATGCATTATAATAAAAGCTATAATAATATTTCTAAAAAACTAGGAAAAATAATACATTAACGCCCTAAGCAGCTTATTTATCAAAATATATAACTAATCTATAAAACAAAGCTATTTAAAAAGTACCCTTAACAACAAAAAAATCTCCTCTAACTTAGCTATAAAGCTAAGCAGCACTTTAATCATCGCATAAAGGCTTTGATAATATTGTAAAGTATTAAAAAAAGCTATATTAAAACTTATCTTCTTCTACCTACTAACTAGAAATACATTGCACTAAAAAATATTACATTAAAGTTCTCTCTTAAAACTTATCTACCTATTGCGTTAGCTTACGCTTACTATATTTACACAGATTTAACTATAAGGCTTTTACAAGCTATTATATAATTTAATAGCCGGTCTTAGCTATATAATAGCATTTAGCTTAATAACTTTATTAAATATAATCTATTTCAAAAAATAGTACATGCTTATCTCAACATAAAAAAACAACTCTAATATTATTAATCTAAATTATAAGATTACTTTTATCTTTGCAATAACTTATTTTATATACTATTTACACATTTAATATATAAACTAATAAAAACTAATCTCAATAGATTTCTATGCTTTAACAAAGCAAAGATTCTTTAAATAAATAGCAAAAAGGTCCCAGCAGCATACAAGCAATATAACCCACCTTATCTCTTATAAATACCTATGCTTATACTATATTTTATTACTAAAATAAAACTAATCTTTAAACTATAGCATAATATACTTATAACCTATAAAAGGTTTTACATATAATTTTAAGTTCTAAGGCAAGCTTTAAGCACTTAAATCTTTACCACCCCTATACATCCTCAATAACACTCATATTCTACTCTCAAAATTCAACTGCTAGCCTCCTTTCCTCCATACCTTAAAACTACAACTCTCCGCCTCTCACCCAACAACCTAATATCTTAGTCAGCTATCAAAGATAAGCTAAACAGCTAACCAAGTTTTCTTTATGCCTTTTACACTAAAATCAAGTTTTTTTATTTAATTATTATATACTAAACCTATTTAATACAAAAGTATAGCAATAAAACTTTTAAATTTAAACAGCTTAAAGAAATATGCCACAGCGCAAAGACTTAGAAACAGCTGCGCCCTAATAATAATAATTTAACGCAAAAAAAGCTACAAAAGATTCTTAATAAGTTATATAGCTAAAATGCTATATTATATTAAAACTTAAAATAATTATTACTTTAGATTAGTCCAAATAATAGCATAAATTATAAAGGTAAAAACCAACTAAAAGGCTACTTAGATAGTATAAAAAATATATAATAAAGATATTTATTTGTATAAAAACCAAAGAAGATAAAAAAAAAGCTATCCTAATATTTATATAATTCTGCCTATTACTTAGCGCCCTTTAAAACGCCATATCCCCTTATAAACTATCTTTAAATAAAAATGCGCCTTTTAAATATATTATACCAAAGCAATATTATAATTATCTAAAATAAAACATAAAATTAGGCTTATATACTATTAAAACTTTATTTATTACCCTATTAACATAGATAGCAATATATATTTGCTTTTATTTCCTTTAATAAAGGCATAAAGGCCCTAATAATAACTTTATTAAAATAAATAAACGCTATAATAAAATAAGCTATTATATATTTAATAAGCTAAACCTTATTAGCCTAAGCCCTTTTATTAATTAGCAATTAATTAACTAATAAATATAAAGTGTTAATGCTGTTAAAGAAACAAAAGCCTTTATTAATCTTAATAGCCGCAAAACCAAGCTAATATTTTATATTAATAAGCTATATAAATATAAAAAAGTCTAATATAATTTTAATAATATTTGAGATTAAAGGGCAGAAAATGCTATAGTAAGATCAAAGTATTATTATATAATACTCTAAAGCTTAAAGGCCATAGCTCTCATATTATCCAAAGGCAAAAGCATAGCAATCACCTTATAAAAAAGTCTATTAATAACATTAGCAATAAAGCCTATTACTAGCCATAATATAATAAACCTTACATCTCTGCATTTCACAATATTAAAAACGCATAGTTCAAGCATACTCTCCTCTTAGTTAAAAATGCTAAACATTAAAAGATTATATAATAAAGCCTACAAAGTATTAAAGTCTAACTTTTGCAAATTTAACAAAAAGTTGGTAGAATTATTAAAAAATATCTCAATAATAGTATTTAAATAAATATAAAGATTTTAAAAGCCTAAAAAGTATAATAAAAATATTAATTATATGCTAAAAACTACTTAAGTATAGTTTTAAGAGAGCAAAAGACAAAAGTGTCAAAAGGAAGCTTCTAAGGTTTGCAGCACAAGAGCAAAAAAGGCCAAAAGCAATAATAAATAAAAAAAAAACTAGCTTAAAGGTTAACCACTGCCTACCAAAGATTTTAATTAATACTATTATATATCTAAATACTCAATTAAGCATTTTATATTATTGCGCCCTAATATTTAAATAAAAGGCTATCTTCTTATATTCTACCTATTATTTTGCTTTATAGTAAAAAAGCTATAGCTGCAGCAAATATATTAGTATAAGATTCTCAAACTATAACTATTGCAAAACTTACTTTTTGCAAAACTTATTTCTTATTAGATTAATCTGCTTAAAGCAAAGCAAGTTAGTAAATAAAAGGCTATAGCATAATATACACTAATCTATCTTTCCCCTTAGCTCTTTTCCAAAAATTATATTTTAACCAACTAAGATTTAATTTAATTAACCTAGCAAACTTTAACGCTATGCTATTAGCCCTACATTTACTGCATTATAGCCTTATATAACCAATATAGATTATATAGCTAATTAAAGTATATAATCTGCATAGCACACAACGCAAAATAGCTAACTTACCCAATCTTATATAACAGCCTTATAAAGTTTATAAGCTAGGCTTAATATATTAGCAAAAGATAAAAACACTATCTTAATTATTGCCATAATAACTATACAGATTACGCACCCAATTTCTATATATAAACTGCCTTGCAGCCATACATATTTTCCAAGTTGCATCTTTTTCTATAAGCCAATATTACTAACATTACCAACTGCATATATTAATTAATTAATTTTTTACGCGCCCCTAGCATTTTAATAAAATTAATTAATTCTTTTCTTTACATATTTCTATTGGTAATAATAGCTTCTTTTTCCATATCTATGACTGCTAAGACCAGTTTTTTTATCTTAAACTCTGCTGCTAGCTTATAATTGCTTAGAGAAACTATTTAAAATACCCTTTAGCAAGCCTCAACAAAGATATAAACTTAATACTAAGCAAACCCTTTAATTAACCTAGAGATTTAATTATTTATAAAGTATTTTATGCTTTATAAAGCCACCTATAATTACAAAAGGCGCGCTAAATCAGCCAAATAACATTTAAAAAGTAGCACTTCCCACGTTAATCAATGTTTCACAGCTCTTCTTATCTAAGTCTTTAATTATAAAATATTTTTTTACACTAAGTATACTAAAGGCTTAGGCATATAGGAAAAGTATATAATATATCTAGCATACTAAATAAATACTAAGTCTAGCTGTCTTGCATATGCTAATTATATAATAAATAAGTAGGTTAAGGGCTATAAGTTTTTTTTTAACTTAAAATCTAATAAAAATAAACATAATAATAACTAAGCTTTGAATAATTTAAAAAAAACCTGCAATTATGCTATAAACACAGCTTTCTGCCCTATTCCTGCCCTTGTTTTATAAAGCTAAATTATCGTCTATATATCCAAGGGTTAAAAAAGCTCTCTTAAAAAATAATAACTAAGGCATAGTATAAATAAAAAATCCTCCTTTTTCCCCTCCTCATAACCCTACCCCTAACCATACTGCTATAAAGAAAAAAAAAATAAACTTATCTCAGCTTATAAACTATATTTTTAATAACAGATTCTAAATCTTTGCCTATATTTAAACTATTAACCACAAAACCCAAATTAACCTTATTAAAAAGAATAGCAAAAGTAATATAATTATAATAATAGTTATAGACAAAAAAACCATCTCTTCTTTGCTTTTCTCTTTACCTAAATCCATTAACCCACTGCCTAGCTATCCTTAAGATATAAAGGTTAATAAGCTTAAAGCTATAAATATATTTAGCAAAAAGGCACTAGTTAATAAAGCAGAGATAAGCAATAAAGCGCCTCCTTGCAATACTTCTTCTACCTAAGGCAATTTATTCCTCTAAAGCATAAAGACTCATATTACTATAAAAAAAAAAAAAAAGAAAGCTTTTAAAAAAGCTAACTTGCCTATTTTATTAGATAAAAACGTCTCTAATATCTCTTTTTAACCTTTAAATTAGCAGGAAATGTTTAATTAAAAAACTAATCTAATTAAAACGTTTTTAAGCAAACTAAAACAGCGCTACCCTTTTCTCTCCAGTTAATTAAAGGGCTAAAAGAAAAAAAAACCAGCAAAGCTAAAGCTTAAAAAAAACCTCTTCTAATATAACTCCTAGCCAATATCCCTACCAAATAAAGAAAATAAGTAAAGAGTTATTTTTATATTATTTCTTCTGCGTTATTTCTTCTTTATCTTATATGCAGCATGCCTAGCTATTTATCCCAAGAGCAAAAAGCTAGCAAATGTTAGTTTAAGTTATTAAGTAATAGCCATTATGCTGCCTGCTTTATATAAGCATATAAAAGCCATTACACCAGCTTTATTAACTAGCGTAGATTATATACCTTATTTAAATATTCAATCTACGCTGGTTAATAAAGCTAAACTTATTATATCTATAAAGGCTAGCAAAACGCTTTCTTATCCTAAGGTTATGCCTTTGCTTTCTCTTCTTGCCTAAAGCCATAGCGCCAATCTAAAAAAGCAAGGTTATAATGCTGAAACCCAAAACCTATATTCAACATAATATAGTCAAACTTAAACTATAACACTATTGCTCATATTAGCTTATTAAATATATAGATAGCCATTATTCAACGCAGATTATACACTTAAATATAATATATAACCTACATTAGACAATAAAGATAAGGCTGCAAGGTATATACCTTATTTTAAACTATTATTTAAAAAAACCTATTTTCCTGCCTCTGCTAAGCTTAATGCATATATAGTCAAGCCTCTTTACACTATTACTCTAGCTATTATTGCTAATCAAATAACATCAACTAAAATTAATAAGAGAACTAGAGCAAAGATTGCCTATAGTTATATATTATATATTAAACATTATAGTATATTTAATAAGGCTAAAGCTAAGACTAAGGCACTTGCTAATTTAAAAATAGTAGCATAAACCAAGGCATTTGCTAGTTAAAGGGCAATAGCATAAGCAAATATTATAATAGCATTAAAGCCAGCATAACTAACAATAGTATACTTTAATAAATCTATAAAAACTAATGCATTTATAAAAACTAATGCATTTATAAAAACTAATGCATTTATAAAAACTAAAAGGCAACTAATTGCTATTTAAGCTAAGCAAAGCATTCCTTATTCTTATAAGTCAACTTAAGCACTTATACCATTAGATTTCTATTAGTTAAGGCTGATATATAAGGCTATAGCACAGCAAATATAAGGCCAATAGCACAGCGTCGGAGTTCGCCAAATTAGTCAAATTAAATCTCAGTTGGTCAAAATAAAATTTTCACTCTTTTCTACGCTATTATACATTATTAGTTTATTATTGCTTACAACTTACATAATCATTATATTTTATTTTACCAAATAACAGCTATTTAAACAATATTAATCAATTAAAAACCTAGCAAAAGATAAAAATGCCTCTGCTAACAATGTATCCTACTTTAAAGTTCCCTAAATACCCTAATAAATAACCTTAGCTTTTATGCAATATACAATTAAAAAAAGGTATAAAAAGGCCAGTTTGCTTAATAAAAAACTAAGCCTTTGACAATATATATACATTATTAATTATCCTGCTTTATAAAACTAAAGATATCTATCTTGTGATAGGATTTAAACTATGCTTAAAATAACTATAAGCCTAGCAATATATCTAAATCAGCTTAATAAAGTATAATAAAAGAAGGTAAAAAATGCTAATTACAACTTACGCTACTTAAGAACTATAGATTTTCTTTGCTAACATAATAAAACCCTCTAAGCCCTTATTCTCGCCCTCGTCTTTCTGCTTGCTTGCAAACGTAAGGTTAATAATATTCTTAGCCCTAGCAGCAATAAAAGCTTAAGCGTATTATTTCTCTCAATAAATAGTCTTATACGCAAGCTTTAAAGTATCAAAGCCAAAATCTTTATTTTTTTACTCGCTTAAAGACATTAGATCAACGGCATTCTTAGCTTAAGAGCATTGTTTTTATCAACGAGCAATTTTATACATAAGCTTTAAACTATCAAAGCTAAAGTTTTTATTATTATTAAAAGGTTGCTTTACTGCTAAAAAGAAAACTAGCATTAATATAATTAGTATAGACAAGATTAATTAGTTGCAAAAACGTATAATTTTCATAATCTTGCGAATATTAAAGGGCGTTAAGCTTCTCCCTTTATTAGCAGCTTAGGTTAGGTTCTTTACTATAACTATATAATGCTTATTAAGCTTAAAAATAATAGCTAAGGCTATAATAACGCTAACGTTTTAAATGCTACCCTTTTTAATATTATACTAATTATTAATATTATAAAGCTTAAATATATCCACTATCTTTTTATTTTTAAAGTAGTTAAAACTATATAAAAAGTAACCACCAGCTATAAGCTAGTTATATATAAGATTTCTCACATTTTGCACGCCTAACTATTTTAGCGCCTTATTAACAGCATTAAGCTTTACAGCTCTGCTTAAAGACAATTAGCGTTTCTCCTTAGCTTAAGGCTTTATAATAAAAACATCTAGTCTAATCTAGCCCTTAAAAAATATATCCTTGCATAGTAGAACTATAGGTTTAAATCCATCATTGTTTTCATCATCCTACCATGCGTTAACATCCTACAATAGCATCTTATAGTTAATTTAAAAGTGCTATGCTATAATAACTAGAGGTAAAAAAAAAAAAAACAATGCATAGATTATACAAAAAGAAACAAGTGCTTATTTAATAGGTAAAAAAAATAAAATTATCTAAAGTAAAAGAACTATAAAAAAAGAGTAGCTTTTAAACAATTAATCAATATTTATAGCTGCCCTAAATATTTCTCAGCTAACGCTTAAGGCCTATTTGCCTTTAATAGCTTTTATATCTTACAACAATAGCCAAATACATTAAATTTTCATAGCAGCTTTTTTACAATACTCCAGCTATAACTAACATAGCTAAGCCTTATCCCAGCTTACATATACATTGCCAATATATAATTCTTATATCCTTTTTATAATATTAAAAGCCAATAGCTATATTTAGATTCATACTTCTCAACTAACGCATTATCTTACTTTAATACTATTAATTACATAAGCTTCTTTATCCTTTACCTAAATATATCTTAACGTACACTAGCTGCTTTTTTATATATATACACTAATCACTTATTAAATAAATAATAATATCATTATTATATTTCCAAATCTAAACTCAATCTTTATCTTTAAAGTAATTAATTTCTAAATCCATTAAGTCCCTAACCTATAATCTCTATCCAAAAATCCCCTTAAATCATCTTTGCTATAAAACTATTTAAAATACCTAGAGAAAAGTTCTTTGTTTATAAGCCTATTTAACATACATCACCTAGGTAGATATATACCATTTTATCTACCTAGGTAAAAATATTGCATTTAAGCAAACTAAATAAAAAAAGCAGCTTTCTAAACTATATTCAAACTACTTACTTATAAATAATATATACTTAATAATTTAAATAAACGCATATTTAATTAAAAGCATATAAATATAACTAAAGCTTTAAGTAAATAAAAAAGAGTTTATTAGCTATTGCTTATATGCAACAAATATACCAAACACTTTTATACACAGTAAAAAGCCTAGTTAATGCTATGGCTTCCTTTAAGCCAGCAATTTTAAAAAAGGTCTACGATATAAATATTAATAAACTGCGTTAAAAATACCTTAAAATTATTAAGGCTAAAGTAAATAATAAAAAGCTTACTAAGCTAAAGCTAAAGGTAATCATTTTAATATACAAAGTCAAAGTCTCCTAAAATCTTTAGAAACAGCTCCTTAAAAATATTATTAAGTTAAACAACCTAAGGTATAAATACCTATAGTCCTAAGCATTGCAAAAAGCCTATATAAGCTAAAACTGCCTATAATAAAAACTTATTAAAGGCATTATCTATACGCTTTAAGAAAAAAAAAAAAGAAAAATATATAAGCCTAAAGACAAAAACAAAGCAAAAAACGCTCTAGATTAACCTAAAGAAGAATAGTATAATATAGGCTTTAAGCATTAGCAATAATAGCAAAGAAAAATAACCTAAGTATCTATATAATAATATAAATATATCAAGCTCTATTACATTAAATAAGTATAATATTCCAGCTATACCTAAGTTAAAATATTTAATTATTTCAGCTTTATAAAAGATTAATTAAAAAATATAAAGCTTTTAGATTAAAACTAAAGGTTATTGTTTTAGCATAATTCCAAGTTTTATAGCCTATGTATACCTAGATACAGCCTAAAATATATTTAATTGCTTATATTAAAACACTTAATAATAAAACAAATTATTAAAACCACCACTTTCATTTACTCTTATAACTATTAATCATCTATCTAACATAGCTAACCATTAAGCTAATCATAAAAACAATCCTTAAACTTTTAAAAATCAACCTCCAACTATTAATAAATTAGAAAAGATTTCCCTTATTGCCTTTCCTTATATAAACAATCAGCCTAAGCATTTCCAAGTCTAAAAAGAATATAATATTAAGCAACGCCCTATTTCATTAGATTTTATTAGCCTAGCTCTTATTTAAGATAGTGCTATTTATAAATAAATCTAATAAAAATCTTAAAACAGCATTAAAAACTAGATTAATGCAGGTTGTTTTTATATTAGCTGCAAAGTCTACTCTCTTTATTATAAAACCCTAAGCTAGCTACTATACTAAAAACTAAAGACTTTAAAGGCTAATAATAATTCTAAGCTAAAGGTATTTAATAAAGCAAATGCTTTTGCTATTTATTCAAATAACTAGTTTATTAAGCAGAGTAGAGCAAAGGCAGCTAAGGCTAAAACTATCACTAAAAAAAACTAATAGGCCATCTTTCCACAAATATCCAAATAAATAACTAAAAGAAAACTCTGCTAAATTTATACTACTAATGCCTTTCTCCTTTAATCTTACAAACTCTTTATAATTATTATTCTCTTAAAGCAGGCTTTATCTACTCTGCTCCTTAGTTATATTTACTAAGTTTTCTCTTTTGCAAAGTAAACTATATAAATTTATACTTATTAGCTATATAAATAAAGTTATTGTAATAAAGTTAAAACTTATTAAAAATATAGCGTAAAACTCTTATATTTTATTAAGTGCATTAAATGCTAAGTTAGCCACTGCTAATAAAGTCTTATTAAAACCCTTAGCCTTTTTAACAGCCTTAATCATATTATCCTCCTCTTAAGCACTATACTTTACAAATTAAAAATAATAAAGAAAAAGCTAGGCGCTATATATAATAAGATTACTAATATATTTTTCCTATATAATTATAAGCCTTTTATTGCATTGTAATGCATTATTTTAAATATATAAAAAATACTTTTATAAAATCTGCATTTATTATAACCTAGCTTATTATTGCTTAAATCAAGCATAAGTAGCTTTTTTAAACCTTTAACACAATAGCCTTGCTATGTTTAATATACTAATCTATATTATATGCTTTCTCCCAGCGTTCTACTAGGTTTACCTCAGCGCCCTGCTCTAAAATCTTAAGCTAAGCTATCAACTCTAAAGAAGCATTAGGCTAACAGCACTTCTTTCTTGTCTAAGCGCATCAATAGCAAGCTACCTTCTTCTTATTAAAAGCTATATTTTATTAAAAAAGAAACTTATCTAATAGATTAATCATAGTTAAAGTTACAGCTATATACACAATTAATTGCAATAGTTTACTTTTTAAAAACCATTATTAACATTTCTCACTTATTTAATAAAACATATTTTGCATAAAATTTCCCTTTTAAAACCTTTCGCAGATATTATTTAGCTAAACATTATAAGCGCAGATATAATCTTCTCCATATACTAAGTAATAATAGTATTTTTAATAAGGCGTTTGCCAAAAGGCTAAGGTTAATTTAAGCCTATATAATAAATAAGATTAAAAATAATACAAATAAACAAATTCCTTAAAGCAGATTTAAAATAAATGTAGAGAAAAATAGACTATTTTACATTTTAAAGAAAAAAGACAAAATTAAAAAAAAAACTTTCTAGGTAAACTAAGCTTTGCTATTAGCCCAAACCTCTATAGCCATTAAATGCAGTCTAACTTAGGTCTATTAGGCATAGGCGCCATTGCTTAAGGTTAAAGCTTTCACAGCCTTATATATTTATATAATAACCCCTTATACTGCTTTAAAACCTTACAATAAATAAAATTACTAAAAAGGTAGTTAATTAGAAGAAAAAAAAGAAATATATTAATGGCATATATATTTATAATATAAATGCCATGCTAAGCCAAATATAAAAAGTAATATAAAAAGTAATAGTGTCCTAAACCGCCGCAGACCAGCTATATAACCCTACATTTTAACTCAGCCCTACAGTAAACAAGTTAGCTAACCTAAACGATAAAAAATCTGCTAGCAATTAATAATATTTAACTAAACTTAGTTTATTAGCCTTTTTACTACTATAACTATATAATTTAAACAGCTTTATTATTAATACTAATTCTTTAAAGCCATTATCTATTTCTCTCTAATAATACTTATCTTTACATAGATCAGGTATAATTAATTAATATAATAGCTATAAAGACTATAATAACCACTAATAATCACTAAAAAATATTAATAGCAAACAATAAACAATAATATACGCTGCAATCCTATATAGCACTCTAATAACAATCTAACCCTTTTATCTATACTAACAGCTGCCTATGCCTATTGCAAATTATTATAAAGCTAACCTACCAAGGTTTTCCTTAGCAAGCTCTAAATAAAAACCTGCTTAAAAACCCTATTACTCTCTTACCTTTAAATACTACGCTAATAGCAAAAATAAGCCTTTCTCCGCCGCTTTTTAGCTTATGCTCTTTCTCTAGTCTATTATCCTTGCCTATAATTATAATAGCTGCTAATCTTTTTTTAACGTATTCTTATTATAATGCTTTATCTTTTAAAATAAAATCATTTATATTAAATCTTTTATCTAGCAAAACAAAACAAAACTAAAAAATGCATAAATTATAAACCTTAACAAAATTAACAATATTAATGTTAACTACTATCTAATTAAAAAACTTTAATAATTTGCCTTTTAAAAAATAATTCTATATTTAGCCCAGGGCTAGCTTAATATAATTCTCCTTTAACTATAAATCTATTATATATACTAACTTAAACAATATACTACCTCTATATTTATATACCTAGTCTCCTTTTATAACATAGTAAACCTTCCTTATAATACTCCCTTTAATAAAAACCCACCTTTTAAGGCAACTCTACCATTAAATCTAAATATAATTTAAAAGCTTGCTAGCATTAAAAGAAACTTATTAAATGCTAACCTAAATGCTAGCAATAATGCTTTTAAAAACGTCTCTTTTCTTATTAAAAGAAGAAAAAATCTAATACTTTATTTATAATGCTTTTATTAAAAGGAAAAAAAAAACAAAAATAAACATAAGTATATAGCTACTAAGATAAAGTTTAATATAAGTATATTTATGCTATACATAAAAACTAAGCTTTATTAATATTATATAAGCTAGTCTGCCTATAAGTTTTATATAGCTAAGAAAATAAGGTATAAACCCATTCTTAGCAATATAGCTAAAGCTATTTAAAAATTTTAGTAAAAAAAGGTTAAAAAATTAAGACTTTTATAATATAAGAGTAAGCATAAAGCGCTCTAAGAGCGGCTTATGCTTATAACCCTTATAATGCAAACGTAAGCAAAGAGACAAATGCAAAAAAACCTATATATTAAAGGTAATTAAGCCTTAAAAGCATATCTTTGCATATAAGGCTTTTATTACTTAATATATAAAATAATCTAAAGCATTGTAAATATTTTTATTAGCGCTGAGTAGATAATTAAAGCTAAGCTATAAAATATAAAGGAAAAGGTAAATAAGACTTACGCAGCGTATCTTTTTCTTAAAACCTAGCGCTGCTGCATCTTTAAAGCTATATATTACTATAAATAATAAACTATAAATAATAAACCATAAATAATAAACTATAAATAATAAAAAGTAATATTATTATATATTAAAATAAAACTATAAAATTATATTAATTATTCTACAATAGCACAATATTTAGCTATACAACGCTACACTTGCATATATATACCCTTTCTTATTCGCTAATA